>JASANB010003628.1:0-92689 GCA_030248155.1 Sabatieria punctata
GAGGAATGGGGAAAATGGGAATGGGGAATGGGCAGCGAGGAATGGGAAATAAAAGTAAGTTTATTCCCAGACATACACATGTACAAAGTTGCATGTAAGTACAAAGTGACGATAAGAGCGATATGAGTCAAGGAAAAGGCATTGAGTTAGCCATATAATAGCTATTTTATAACCCAAGCCTATCTATTAGTAAAACACGTAAGATCTAAGCGACTGACTGCCTCTTTAAAGATTTTAACGGATCGGGAATGGACCACATTATCAGGTAAACTGTTCCATATCGGGACAACTCTAGAAGCAAAAGAAAAATGTCTTGTGTTAGACCGTGCTCGTTGAACAGATAGTTGTAAAGAGTGGCTACGAGTTACAGTTTGGGGTGCTATAGAGAAAAACTCTTCGTATGACATATCAACTATGCCATGAAGCAGTTTATAGACAAATACAAGATCGGCTTGTATTCTCCTGATGTCCAAATACTGTAAGCCCGTAGCTATTAGACGAATTTCATAAGGGAGAGAACCAAGCCCAGGTATCTTAGAAGTAAAGAAACGCTGCACAGATTCAATTTTCTGAATATCTCTTGTCAAATGAGGGGACCAAACTTGGGTACCGTATTCTAATCTAGGACGTACGTAAGTTTTGAACATTTTAATGAGAAAATCAGGATCCTTTAGTTCAAAGCACGATAGAATAAGATTGCCCATAACGCGAGCCCTATTAGTAAAGTAATTGCAGTTGACCTGTTAAGATATTCGAAATTGCATTCGAACAGAACCTAGGCATTAAAATTTGAAAGAAAATATTGATGCATAGTTATAGAGACATTTTTGACAGAAAGACTGTTACATAGTTTATTGAGTAGATTAAGGTCCTTTTGTCATTTATGCCTATTACTGAGAAAACTTCCACAGTTTCCAAGATTTGAGATTCAGAGGGCTGTCAGACACCTTCAATTTGTATCATTATCTGACGTAAAATTCTGATTTAACTTCTAGTATTGTAGGTATTCTAGTATTCTAGTACTCCTTCATTGTCAAACAAGGTCAAACTATTAAAATGCTATTAAAATACTATTAAAAATAAATTTTAATATTCAGCCCCTCTTTGTATTTTTAATTTAATTTAATATAATAGTAGGCCCTCTATTTTAATATTAATATAGATTTAATACTATTAAAATGGCACTATTAATAATAGTTTTATTTTAATATTAATATATCAAAATAACAGTATTTCCAGCCCACTACTGTACATACATACCAGAGATTTCCGCTTTATAATAAGACCATAGAGAGACCATGGTCTGTCTTCTAATAGGTGGTCAGAAAACTGGGTTCAGTAACACCTATTTTCCAGTTAAAAGACATGGTCTTGGTTAAATTGACCTATTTTAACACTCATCAAGTTAATGTTTTTAAAGCGAACAAAAGCTGTGTATGGTTAGAAAACAAGGGCAGAAGTACACACGAATGTAAAACATGATATTCTGGTCTTTCGGTTCAGCACAATACTGTATGTTTAAGTATGTCCGTACGTATGTTTACTGCATTCTTTAAAACACCCGATAGACACCACTGTACCTGCTATGCCTCAACACTACATTTCTTTGTAAATTTTACAGTCATAAAGTTGTACAAGTCAAGTATAAAATGGTCACGCTGACAATCCACATTTTCTGAGCACCTGTCATAAAACTCTAGTCTGTAAATGCCGTAAGAATTCATTGAAGATGAAGAGTTCGAGTCTTAATGATGGTCACTAAATTAATTATTTGGAAAAGAAACCCAGTTAAGACCGGGGTCTTGTACAGTATGTATATTGGATGGAAATATACAGTGCAAACAATACCTGAAAACCCCAATACCCCAATTGGCCACTGCCTAACTAGGGCGAGAAAATGTTTTAAAAATAGCCTTTGAGAGAGCGTTTAACAGCATCCATGACGTAACAGTGGGGTCTGGGGGTCTGCCCCCACCCGACTTCGGCCAGAGCCCCCGAGAGGATTTTTCCGACTCCCCTCCGATTTTCTGACAAGCAATTTTTTAAGGAAATTTTTGCGATTTTTTGCAATTTTAGACATAAATTAGAGTTCTGAAACTTTATTTAGGGTCTCTGAAACACTATTTACAGCTTTTGAAACCTACATTACGGCTCCGGAGCACTATTTATGGCTTTTTAAACCCAAATGAGGGTTCCGCACACACTATCCGATCGGATGTGGTGGGGGCGCGACCCTACGATCAGACCTGCACGGTCCATTTCGCGACCCCCGAAATCGTCATCTCGGACGCTGTGCCCTTCTTCCACTGTCAAGCCACTCCTAGCCATGCTGTTGGGTGCCAGTCACTAAGAGAGTGCCTGGCATGGTGACGTCATGGTGCTGTCAGCTCCCAACGGCCGCCGGGTCAGTGGCACTAAACCGGTATAGGCGTTATTGCTGGCTTCCTCGCTGTCCGTGACGTCGTTGATCTTCTTTTCCTCCAACACAAGCATCCTTTGGGGAGCGGTTTTCGGCTCAACGGCAGATTCAGTCAGTTCCCATTTACCATTCGCTTTCGGTGGTCTGGGTGGGGCTTTGTGGCCACTACCAACTCTTTGCTGAGAATATGAACGAACGACGTCGCGCACAGTGGCTTTGCGGCCTAAACCACTACACCAACTGTTCCCGCTCCGGAACCCTATTTAAGGCTTTTGAAACCCAAATAATGGTCCCGTAACCCTATTTAGAGCTTCAGAAACCCTTTCCGAAACCCTACTAGGGCTTTTGAATCCCAAATTAGGTTTCCGTAACCCTATTTAGAGCTTCAGAAACCGTAATTATGGTTTCAACAACCCAGATTAGGTTCCGGAACCCTATTTAGAGCTGCAGAAACCCTTTCCGAAACCCTACTTAGGGCTTTTGAAACCCAAATTAGGGTTCCGGATCCCTATTTTGGGCGAAACCCTGTTTTTTGAAAACCTGTTTGCAGGTTTAGAAACCCAAAATAGGGTATCAAAAAATTCCAACAAATACAACATGGTCAGGCCAGATCTAGCATTTTGCACCTAGCTTTGGCGCTTTGGCAGGCAAGCCCTGATCGCTCTGCCATAAGGGCCCAACACCCAGTAGGTTATGAGCGCATCGATCAGTGGTCCCGAGTTGAAGAGCATCACCACCATCTGGGTGACCACTGCATACCACCACGGTCTCTCAGTGCCGCTCTTAACCAAGTAAGAGGAAACAACTCCAGTAATAGTGACTGGAACCGCTAATACGAATGGCACGACCGCCTGAAACTTTGGCATCTATCCATCTGGTGCAAACATACATGTAACTGGTCATCCGCTGAAGGGGTGTGGCGCCGGCTCCGCGCTGAAGAGGGGTCTGAGCTCAAATTTTGGGAAAAAAGCTAAAAAATCGCAAAAAAATCATCATTTTCGGCTAAAAAACATAAAAAATCGCTAATTTGGCCTGAAATACAGCTAAAAAGTGTTGTTTTACAGGCGATTTTGGCAGTTTTTGTATCTGAAATTGCAAAAAATCGCAAACATTTGCTCGAAAAATTACTTGCTGCTCGAAAAATGCTCGAAAAATTAACTTGCTGCTCGAAAAATTACTTGCTGTTTGCTGCTCGAATGCTCGAAAAATTACTTGCTGCTTGCCGAGAAATTACTTGCCAGAAAACCGGAGTGGGGTCGCAAAAATCTTCTCGGGGGCGGTGGTCCCCATCCGGAGGGGCCATCAGCCGAAGGGGAGGGGGGTTGGGGGGTTTGGCACTGAAAAACACTCAAAAATCGAAAAAATCGCTATTTTTGGGCTTTTGGTAAGTTTTTTAATGTTTTATCACAGCTTTTGAATCAAATTCGGATTGGAAAGTGTGTTCTAGCTTTGGTACAAAACCAGTCCCCAGCCGTTTCTTGCCGGCCAGCAGTCTGCCAATCAATCGGGCTCTTTCAGATTAGTGAATTTCCGTTCTTTGGACAACAGCCGCTGTATTAGTAGAATTTCGCACCTGAAAGAAACTGGCCTTGACCAGTTCTTGATTCCGTCTTAGTGCTTGCTTCTGTGCCAGACTTTTGGACAAAGCCATCTGTTTGGCCAGTCGTTCTCTTATGCGCAGGTTGGCAACCAACACGTATAGGTAGGGCGCGATCAGAATTAAGGCACACAGCGTCTGTGCCACCAAATATTGGTTCTTTCGACCTCGGTGTGATATATAACTCCAACAGTAGAGCGACGATCGACTTCGGCCGTAACTCGCAAATGGCAACGAGATGAGACTGCTTGCCGAGGCAAACAGGTCAAACAAAAGACAAATAAGGAAACAGAAAGGTCTAGATTTAAAGATTCGGTCATAGCGCGCAGGGCGCACTATAGCTATGTATCTGTTAAAGGTGACCGCAGCCAAAGCGACACCTATAGCATCTCCAATATAAAAGTGCAACACAGCTACTGCCGAGCAGAGAATACCATCATAATGGATAAATATGAAAAACATGCCTTGAAATACGTTCGACAGAGAATAGAGACAGTTTAAGAAGGCTAGGTTTGCGATGAAATATTTGAAGTCACCGTCAATTTTGTTCTTCTTCAGAGAAAAGTACAGAATACTGACATTGAGCAAAATGGCTCCCCAAGAAATGAACGAAAAACATGAGAACATAAAGAAACGCTCAGGCAAAGTTTGCTTTCCGGTCCAGTTCATTCTTGTGCAGCAAGTGCTAAATAGTATGAATGGTTAAAGCAACGAAATCATAATTAACCATGTGTGCTTTCAGTTTGCCAATACACTCAGATGACAGATACGTGAAACTGAATGTGCTTGGAATCAAAATCAAAACAGCTTTCCTACTGAGAGGAAAAGAGGAGTGGCGTTTGTTTGGCAAGACAGACAACTTATGTGTCACCAGCCTAGAGACAGAGATGTTCTAGCTAATGAGCAGTCAGTAGGTGGAGTCGTCAGTCAGATACAGCAGGTCGTTAGTAGGTAGTAGCGGTGAATTATAAACGCTCACTTCTAGTTAACAAAGGCTGCTGCTTAATCACCTGTTTGCTTGAACTTGACAATTCTTCCTTTTACATGCATTTTGCGAGGAACTAGATTTAGGGTACTTACCTACCGTTGTTGTACCGTCATACCTTGATCTGATTGATGCAACTTGCTTAGAAATATTCGATTCTTTCTTTGGCCTCTGGGTTGGGTATGTTTGGTGAGATTACATACTTCCTGTGCATAAACTGAATTGCGCGTGTGTGTGCGTTCTGACAATAGTTTGCAATTCGGAAAAGGCAGACAGACAGAAAGGTAGCATTGCAGTAGATTGCAGGCTATTTGGTAGCTTTGGTTAAAATAGCGATTTTAGACTACTTATTGAATAAGACGAAGCATTTTTGAGCTTTTGAAAATTTGGACCCCTCTACCGGAGAGTGCTGCATTGGGTACCCCTCCAGATAGCGTACCCGGGGTACACTAACTGGCACTTAGTGCCGAATTGTGTACCCGGGGTACACTAACTGGCACTTAGTGCCGAATTGTGTACCCGGGGTACACTATTTGGAGACAGGTTTTATGTCTTGAGTGTCAAAATTTTCAACATTACGGTAGCTTTAAAGCAGGTCTAGTATATTTTTGCTCATTTTCAATCGTTTCTACTGACACAAAACTGACAAGAATGAAAACTTTGACCAACCACTCTCATTTACATGGCAGAAACAGCAATTTTGATTACAAAATTCCATTTTTACTCAGAAATCGTGAAAACAAACTGTGAAGCCAACATTAATAACTGCGCTGGTGGCTGTGTCACCAAGACGTTATGGAACCAGTGTTGTGCCTAGCTCAAATTTCTAAAACTCGGTAAGTATTCAGTAAGTAAATCCAGATTTTTTGAAATTCAGTAAGTACGAGTAATTGTAGAGATGCACTTCAATTCCGCATTATTATTGTTACTGTCATTATCTCTTGTACTGTATTGTATTGTGTGGCGTGTGTTTTAATACCTCTCCTCGTTGTTCGTTTCTCTAACTCGCTAAAGTAAATACTTAACTGGGTTCGCTCTTAGTCGGTTGCTGTTACCGCATCAACAGTTAGTACTGGGTTTTTCAAAGAAAACCTGGTAGGTACTCAGTAAACAATTCAGTAAACTCGGTAAAACCTTCAACAATCAGAAATATATAATTTATCTGAAAATGTTTACCTGATAAAGCTTTTAGCTACTAGAATTCTTTTTCAGTGCTGATTGATGAGTTTAAGATAATGTAGCTCGACTTTTCAGAATTTTATTCATGTGTTGTGTTTTTTCACATTATTTATTGTGCTAATTGACGTGCATGGAGAGCCTTAAAATATGCACATTATAGTGACTATAGGATGTGGCTTTAGATGAAAAGCTTGGCCAAATTGGTAGGTGAAGATTTGTTCTAATTTTCGCCATTTCCTCACAGTTCATCAGACTGATGCAACGTTAATCAAAATATAGCTAATAGTAGTACCGGGTTTTTTCCGTGTAAACGCGCCCCCCAAATAGTGTCCTCCTGGGAGGGCGTTTATTTGGAAAGCCTTTCCAAATAGACGCCTATGGGCGTTTATTTAGATAAAACATTTTGTCCAGGAAAAGATAAAAAATATGATGAAAAATGGGTTAAAACCTCAAAAAATTGGGGGTAGAAGCATGAGTTTGAGTATAGAAAGACGATAGTATCAGTTGTTGTTGAAGAATGAGTGCAAAAAATCAACTCACAGACAGACCACGCTCAGGCAGAAAGCAGTTGCCAATTCCAAGTAAACGCACATGTACAGTACTTTCCAAATAGCCGCCCCTGGGCGTTTATTCAGATTAGAACTGAATATGTGAAAAGTGCCAAAACTAAATAAATATCAGTAGCGGAAACCAAAGCCTTCTGAGCGCATTTTAAGCTAAAAATTAATGATTTTAGAGCTTCAGTTTGTTACGTAGTACTGGAACTACTGTGTTTCGGTCGGAGTGTCTCTAAACTATTCTGGGAGGTTGTTTGGCCACTCTAGCAACGGTAAGCCCAAACTACTGTAATTTTACTAGTGGATTTTTATTTTACTATTTACTAAATTTACTACAAATTTAGCTCTTCAATTTAATTTTAATTTTTGTTTTACTACCAAGCAGCTCTGATTTTACTAATTTTTGCTTTACTAATAATTTTACTAATTTTACTACTATTTTACTACGATTTCACTAGTCATTAGGGGCAATTTTGCATCAATGTTGCCAAGATCGTATGAATAATTAATGTTGGTGCCAATTAGTTGCTAAATTTTATCATGATATGAGGTTCTCAAGAACTTTAGAGACGAAAATGTGTGAAATTCGACTGACAAAAGTGCGCCCACACATCTTTAATTGCAAAATTAATCAAGAATTTGGCTGGAATTCACCAAAAACTAGTAAAATAGTAGTAAAATTTCCATTTTACTATTGACGGTCGATTCGATTCGATTCGATGTGACGGGGGGGTCGACCATACGACCCTACGATCAGACCCGAGGGTCCATTTCGATGCCCCGTATAAATGAAATCGACCAAGTCGAACTTACCACCTATCCGAGGCTTTAATCAGCCTCAGGAGGTCCCTAACAGATAATTCACTCAGCTCCTGGGTGGTCAGATACCTTCGCCCCAGGATCCTATACCTACGCCCAGCCAATGCGTCACATTGTGTGACCAAATGTTCAGGCGTTTCCTCTTCTTCTGAGCAGAAGGAGCATGTTGGATCATCCACCAGGCCCATAATGCTAAGATGCTTATTAAGGTTACTACTGTGTCCGGTTAACCAACCAACCACCAGCTTTAGTTCCCTTCTACTAAAACTAAGTAGTTCTCTGGTTACTACCGATCTAGGTCCCAGAACAAACTGCTTAGACTGCCTACAGTCGGTCCTTAGATCCCAGTCAAACTGCAACTGGTTCCTAGCCCAACTTCTTAATTCAGTACGTACTTTCTTAACAGAGATGCCAAGGGCCGGTTCCGGCCCTATAAGTGGCAACTCTGAAGCCGCCCGGGCTAGTCGGTCAGCTTCCTCATTTCCCTCCACATTCGAGTGTCCAGGTACCCACACCAGCTGTAGCTTCTTCTGAAGCGCCAGTCGTTGTAGTTCCCTGACACACTCTGCAACCAACTTAGAGCTGATGCGTGGAGATACTAAAGCTTTTAAAGCTGCTTGACTATCTGAACAAATACAGATCTTCTGCTCAAGACAGTAACTAATCCGGGATCCCTGGCGCAGTTCAAAATGGCATAGACCTCCGCCTGGAAAACCGTTGCGTATTTTCCCAGGGGAAAGGAATCCTCTACCCCTAGTCTCTGTATAAATACTCCTGCTCCCGAATTCTCCAAACCTGTTAACCTGGAACCATCCGTATAACAGTAGAGAGTATCGGTTGCATTAGGAACATTACCTTGCCAGACCTCCCTACTCGGGAAGTCGACTTGGTATTTCTTATCAAACACATAATTGGGTAGTTGTTGGTCACTTGGGAATTGGTACAATGGCGATAAATCGCACAATTGTGCCCAAACACTACAGTGACCACGACCTACCCTGTGCCACTGATTAGTACTTTTAAGTCTGTAGCAGGTCGCCATCGCTTCCACTTGAATCCAGGTGTGTAGCGGTGGAAGACACAACAGAACTTCCATTGCTGCTGTAGGTGTTGTTTTTAGAGCCCCTGTTATGCATAAACATGCCAGTCGTTGTATACGGCCTAGCTGTGTTTTGACGCATTCCAGGTTCGTCCGTTTCCACCACACTACAGCAGCAAACGCTATCATAGGTCTAATGACTGCCAGATACAGCCACCTGACCATCTTAGGTGACAATCCCCAGTTGTTCCCAATTGCTCTTTTGGCCTGGCAGAAAGCTGCCTTAGCTTTAGAGCATTTGGTCTCAAGATGGGCTGCCCAGTCTAAACGGGAGTCCAAAACGACCCCCAAATATTTAACTCTTTTGACTAACTGAAGCCGTTTCCCATAGATCTTAGGGAGTTTAAGCCCAGTTAGCCGCCGTCTCCTTGTGAATAGGATCAGCTCTAACTTGTCCGGCTGTACTGCCAGACCTTCTTCTTTACACCATCCTTGGACAACTGTAAGCGCCCTCTGCATGAGGTCACACACAGTGTCTAGGAATTGTCCTTCTATGAGAACTACCCCATCATCCGCATAGCCTAGGGCGTTGAACGGCGAATCGTTTAAACGCACCAGTAGGCTATCTACAAGGAGTATCCAAAGTAGGGGAGATAAAACGCCTCCTTGTGGACACCCCCTTCGCGTATTGATGGATCTACTACATTGTCCCATATGAGCGGTCACAGTACGGAGTTTAAGCATGGCCTGTATCCATTGAATAAGGATACTCTCCACGCCTCTCCTCCTCAGCGCCCGCTCAAAGGAAGCAAAAGATGCATTGGAGAAAGCTCCTTCTATATCAAAGAAAGCTCCTAATGCAAACTCTTTTCGCTCTAGAGCTCTATCCACACGACCCACCAGACAGTGTAAAGCTGTTTCTACAGATTTTCCTACCTGGTAAGCGTGTTGACTAGGGTGGAGTGGTATGTGCCGAAGCACCCCATCTCTCAACCACCTATCGATCAAACGTTCCACGCTCTTCAACATGAAAGAGGATAGACTAATTGGTCGAAAGGATTTTGCTTTTGCGTATGAGTCCTTGCCTGGCTTGGCTATAAAAACCACCCTCACCTCTCGCCAGAGTTGAGGTATATAAGCCAGTGCAACTGATGCTCTAAACACTCGCACCATAGGTTTGATAAGAATATCAAGCCCTTGTTGCAAGAGTGCCGGAAAAACTCCGTCTGGTCCAGAGGATTTGTATGGTTGGAAAGTTTTCACCGCCCATATCACCTTATCCTCCGTGACAATTCTGTCAGCTAATCTCCAGTCAGCCCGGGCTCCCCCTGGAGCCTGGTTGTCTGGTTCCAATGTCATGTTTGCTGCAGTTCCCCCAGGAAAATGCACATCTAGTAGGTATGACAAAGCAGTCTCCCTACTTTCCGTGTAAGTCCCATCTGGTAACTGAAGCATACCGACCTCTATTGGAGGATCCCTGTTGAGAACTCTGTTTAGCCGTGCAGTGGCCTTAACCCCCTCCACTTCCGTACAGAATTCCCTCCAGGATTCCTTCTTAGCAGACTTGACAGTCGCCTTATACTTCCGTTGAGCACTCCTATACTCATCCCAGTCCTGTTCGGCCCGGGTGAGTAGTGCCCAGCGCAACTTCCTTCTACATTCACTTCGTAGTACCGATAGTTGCCGGTTCCACCAAGGGACCCGGCTACTCCCAGTCCTAACTCTTTTTAGCGGGCAAGCCCCTTCGAATGAGTTCAAAATACTACCTTGGAGCAAACTCACTTCCTCTTCTAATCCTTGTACGTCCCGGATGATCACCTGACGGTCGCCCAGTTTACGTCCTAGGTTGTCTTTATAGACACCCCAGTCCGTAGAACGCGGGTACCTCCGATATTCAGGTGGTGCTCTTTCCAGGCGTATCTGAAAATAAATGTGTCTATGGTCAGATAGTGAATCTTCCCGCGCCACACGCCAATCTAAGATATCCATTGCAATGCATGGAGACGCTAAAGTAAGATCTATAACAGAGAGACCCCTACCTATAAAGGTGGGTTCATGACCCCTGTTAATGATTTCTAAATCAGAGGCAATGACATACTCCAGAAGGTGATGGCCTCGGGCATTTACATCCCGACATCCCCAGACTGTATGATGTGCATTAGCATCACAGCCTATTACTAGGGAGCGATGGCCCCGATGGCAAAAATCCACCACTTTTATCATTTCACGGGTTGGAGGTAACTCTCCCCCTACAACTTGTGGCAGGTAGATAGAGGAGAAGACAACCAATCTTCTCCGTCCGCCCACCAACAAGTCTACTTCTATTGTACTAGCATCCTGGGTACTTAGATGAGGCATGAATACTACATCTAGCGCCCTAGAAGCATAAATACAAGATCTAACATGTTGACCAGGTACACCTCGATAAATACGGCCCCCTAAAGATCCTAAACCCGCAACTCGATTATTAAGAGCCATTTTATATAAGAGCGGTACGATGGGCGGCGGACGGCCAAATCTGACCCCCCACTTTTTATTCGCTCATTTGAAAGTCCTGCACATGGAATGTTTAAAACCGAAGTATCTCCAGGATTTACCCACCACTGGGCTAGAGAAGTGGGAAAACGCCAGGGGCACGATTTTCGGGCGTTTACGGAAATGGTCATTTCTGTTGAACCACTAGGCCTAGAGGGCCCAAACTTTAAACATTTGTCGAGGAAGTGTTGTGCTATCATAACTGTTGCTTGTAGCCGCCTAGCCTTCTCCATAATCTAGAATCGACGCTCCAAACTGGAGGTGCTCAAATCAGTTTTTCGGCTACTGTCGCTACAAGACACGAAAGTTTTCAATTTCCTTTTGCACACTATTTGGACTAACCATTGGCTATTTATCGCACACAAAATTTTTTTTGGCAAAGATCGCATATTGCGAAAAAAATGAAATTTTCGTTTTTTTGCAGAATATCTGGTATTTTGCTGTTTTTTGGCACAATCTAGTTGTGCTAGCCTATTTTTCGATGAAAAAATCGATTCCGCATGCCAAAATTAGGTATAGACAACGTTTTGCTTGTAATTGGAAAAAATCTATTTTTTTTGTTTTTACTACTTAATGTGATAGTTTCGATTTTCTGCGTAATATAGTTGTTCTAGACTATTTTGTAGTGCAGAAATCGATTCTGCATGTCAAAATTACTTAGAGCCAATGATCTTCTTGTAATTTTGTTATCAGTTTATAATAAATAGAATTGACGCTCCTGTTGACATACTCGAATTGCGGAATCTGAAACCCAGATTGCTATGTTTGCAGTGGCGTATCCAGGATTTCGGAAAGGGGTGGGGGTGTAAAATTTTGAAAGTGACTGGTTGGGCATAGTGTTTCCGAGTAAATTTATTTTCAAATTAAATAACTATTAAATTGCTTGCTTAACCTTCAGAGGAATATAACTTGCTATTAATTTGTTTGGTACCCAAATTCTGAAATTTAATTTGATACAAATTTGTTATTTGATATGAATTAAATATAAATTTGCTAAAATCAATACTAAGTTCCTGAGAAAACAGCTCAAAACCTGGGTCGTGTCAGACCAAAATGAGATGACCTTCCTTCAGATTGCAACGAATGGTCTACAAATTAGCATTTAGTGAGTTGATATCTTTGCTATAAGCATGAACAAGATCATCATTGGACTGAACTTGTTGCTTTGTAGCCAGACTTTGGTCAGTGAAGCTGCCAAACCAAGCAAATTTATATCAAATTCATATCAAATTTATATAAAATTTCTAGGCCAATTTTGCGAAATTTAATATAATTTTAATTTGTTTGACAGTCATCGCGAGAAATTTAATTTGTTATTAAATTGCTATTTACTTGGCGATTTTGGCCAAAACAATTTAATTTTGTTATTTAATTTTAATTTGATCGGAAACACTAGTTGGGCAGCGGCCCAACCCGTCACATTCAAAATTTTACACCCCACCCCTTTCCGAAATCCGCTGCCCAACCATACATGGGCCAGAAAAATCCGGAGGGGGCATGGAGACCGCGGGGGTCCCGAAAAAGGCTAATTTTGCCTTAAATTAGCGAAAATTTTATCCCTCTGGGAGGGGGGTATTGCCGGCCGACGGGGTATTGGCCGGTGAGGAGGAGGGGTATACCCTCACACCCCCGGCCCATGTATGTGCCCAACCAGGGTAAGAAAATTTAGCAAAATTTGCCTTCAAAAACGCGTTTAAAAGACATTCCAAGCTTAAAATACGTGCAGTATGGGGTAACGTGTGTAATATGAATTATTACCAACAATGTCTATTTTGTGCTCAGAATGCCTTTTAATTGTCATTGCCAACAGAAATCAGGCAGCCATCAGGCAGACATGTAAAGTGGGGGTCGCCGGAATCGGACGGCATGGTGTGCGTTGGACATCCCTATGACCCCAAAGTAAAACCCTAAAACAGTTCCGCCGAACTCCCTCTGAGTAGCCAGCAATGGCCATCGGCGGTTCTCCCCGATCCCACCATTTTCCATAGTAAAACTAGAAAACACACCAAACAAAAATGAATGTTTCTCTGGGGGCTACCTCGCTCAGGTACGTGCTATGCAGCATTCGAAAGTCACATCAGCAGAGCTTTCAGAATCTGAAATAAAATTTGTGGCGATTTTTGTTATTTCAAAAATAATCCATCGCGAAATACGGTCTGATCACGATTTGGTCAGTTTTTATGGAAGAGAGTTTCTCTGGGGGGCTACCTCGCTCAGACATGTGCGATGCAGAGTTTGAAAGCCCACATCATGAGCTTTCAGAATCTGTAATAAAATTTGTGGCGATTTTTGTTATTTCAAAAATAATCGATCTCGAAATATCGACTGATCACGATTTCGTCAGTTTTTACGGAAATGAGAGTTTCTCTGGGGAGCTACCCCGCTCAGACATGTGCTGTCCAGCGTTTGAAAGCCCACATCATGAGCTTTCAGAATCTGTAATAAAATTTGTGGTCATTTTTGTTATTTCAAAAATAATCGATCCCGAAATATCGACTGATCACGATTTCTTCAGTTTTTACGGAAATGAGAGTTTCTCTGGGGGGCTACCTCGCTCTAACATGTGCTATGCTGCGTTTGAAAGCCCACATCATGAGCTTTCAGAATCTGTAATAAAATTTGTGGCGATTTCTGTTATTTCAAAAATAATCCATCCCGAAATAACGACTGATCACGATTTCGTCAGTTTTTGCGGAAATGAGAGTTTCTCTAGGGGCTATGTACCTCGCTCAGACATGTGCTATGCAGCGTTTGAAAGTCCACATCATGAGCTTTCAGAATCTGTAAAAAAATTTATGGCGATTTTTGGTCTTTCAAAAATAAGCGATCCCGAAGTATTGATTGATCACAATCTTATCAGTTTTCAGTATCTGACTACAGTAGCTAAAAAAGAAAATGGGATGACCAAATTGAGGTTTTCTGGTAGGCCAAATTCATTGGCGACGCCCATTTATAGCTAGGATCACGATACTTGATCGATTATCGATTTTTTGCTGTGAAGATGACCCAACTACACAGGCTATGTTAGTGGTTTTTGGGCATGCCTATTTCAACCACGATGCTGGCTTAGAGCTATCATCGAGTTTTAATTCAATAATCAATTTCGATTGATTATCGATTTTTGTTGTGCAACTAAACAGGCCACAAAGCTAGGATGTTAGTGGTTTTCGGGCATGCTGATTTCAACATATAAACATCTCTAAACCAACATCGTGGTTGAAATCGGCATGCCCAAAAACCACTAACATCAGTGTAGTTGGGTCATCTGATCTGCACAGCAAAAAATCGATAATCGATCAAGTATCGTGATCCTAGCTGTAAATGGGCGTCGCCAATGAATTTGGCCTACCAGAAAACCTCAATTTGGTCATCCCATTTTCATTTTTAGCTACGTTAGTCAGATGCTGTAAAATGATAAAACCGTGCTCAATCGATACTTCGGGATCGATTATTTTTGAAATAACAAAAATCGCCACAAATTTTATTACAGATTCTGAAAGCTCATGATGTGGGCTTTCAAACGCTGCATAGACATGTCTGAGCGAGGTAGCCCCCCCAGAGAAACTCTCATTTCCATAAAAACTGACGAAATCGTGATCAGTCGATATTTCGGGATCGATTATTTTTGAAATAACAAAAATCGCCACAAATTTTATTACAAATTCTGAAAGCTCATGATGTGGGCTTTCAAACTCTGCATAGCACAAGTCTGAGCAAGGTAGCCCCCCAGAGAAACTCTCATTTCCGCAAAAACTGACGAAATCGTGATCAGTCGATATTTCGGGATCGATTATTTTTGAAATAACAAAAATCACCACAAATTTTATTACAAATTCTGAAATCTCATGATGTGGGCTTTCAAATGCTGCATAGCACATGTCTGAGCAAGGTAGCACACCAGAGAAACTCTCATTTCCGTAAAAACTGAAGAAATCGTGATCAGTCGATATTTCGGGCTCGATTATTTTTGAAATAACAAAAATCGCCACAAATTTTATTACAGATTCTGAAAGCTCATGATGTGGGCTTTCAAATGCTGCATAGCACATGTCTGAGTGAGGTAGCCCCCCAGAGAAACTCTCATTTCCGTAAAAACTGACGAAATCGTGATCAGTCCATGTTTCGGGATGGATTATTTTTGAAATAACAAAAATCGCCACAAATTTTATTACAGATTCTGAAAGCTCATGATGTGGGCTTTCAAACTCTGCATAGCACGTACCTGAGCGAGGTAGCCCCCCGGAGAAACATTCATTTTTGTTTCGTGTGTTTTCTAGTTTTACTATGGAAAATGGTGGGATCGGAGAGAACCGCTGATGGCCATTGCTGGCTACCCAGAGGGAGTTCGGCGGAACTGTTTTAGGGTTTTACTTTGGGGTCATAGGGATGTCCAACGCACACCATGCCGGCCGATTCCGCCGACCCCCCACTTTACATGTCTGCCCGATCTCGGTTGACAATGACAATTAAATGCTTTTTTGAAGGCTAAATTTTTAATTTTTTCTCGCCTTGGTTGGGCTTATGCCAACTAAAACAAAATAGATAAAAATAAATAAAATAAATACAAACAAACCAACTAGATCACTTTAACCACTAAAACTTGTAATTTCTGTTAATTTTAAGCTCGGACGTGACGGAATGTCTTTTAAACGAGTTTTTGAAGGCAAATTTTGCTAAATTTTGTTACCTTGGTTTCTTTCAAGTTTCAAAATTTTACACCCCGCCCCTTTCCGAAATCCTGGATACGCCACTGCAAACATAGTAGTCTGGGTTTCAGCTTCCGCAATTCGAATATGTCAACAGGAGCGTCAAATCTATTTATTATAAACTGATAACAAAATTACAAGAAAATCATTGGCTCTAAGTATTTTGACATGCAGAATCGATTTCTGCACTACAAAATAATATAGAACAACTATATGAGGCAGAAAATCGAAACTGTCACATTATGCAGTAAAAACCAAAAAATAGAATTTTTTCCAATTACAAGCAAAACATTCTCTATACCTAATTTTGGCATGCGGAATCGATTTTTCCACCGAAAAATAGGCTAGCACAACTAGATTGTGCCAAAAACAGCAAAATACCAGATATTCTGCAAAAAAAACGAAAATTTCATTTTTTGGCAATATGCCACTTTTGCCAAAAAAAGTTTTGTGTGCGATAAATAGCCAATGGTTAGTCCAAATAGTGTGCAAAAGGAAATTGAAAACTTTCGTGTCTTGTAGCGACAGTAGCCGAAAAACTGATTTGAGCACCTCCAGTTTGGAGCGTCGATTCTAGATTATGGAGGAGGCTAGGCGGCTACAAACAACAGTTATGGTAGCACAACACTTCCTCGACAAATGTTTAAAGTTTGGGCCCTCTAGGCTTAGTGGCTCAAGAGAAATGACCATTTCCGTAAACGCCCGAAAATCGTGCCCAGGGCGTTTTCCCACTTTTCTAGCCCAGTAGTGGGTAAATCCCGGAGATACTTTGGTTTTAAAGATTCCATGTGTAGGACTTTAAAATGAGCCAGTAAAAAGTGGGGGTCAGATTTGGCCGTCCGCCGCCCTCCTGAAGAAAACCGTACCGCTCTTATATAAAATGGCTCTTAATCGTGTACGGTTCCTGGATTAAGGCTATAACAGATCCACTTGTCTGCAGCTTCGCCAGGCTCCTGCATAGAACCGCAGAAGCCGCACGGCTATGCTGCAAGTTGATCTGAATAACCATAAGGTTGGTTGGCGCTGGCATCATTCAACACACTGCACCACCCTCCCTATACTTAATCTTTACTCCTTACCCGAGCTTCCTTGTTGGTTGACCAGATGGTCACCCGACTCAGCTCAAAGTAAGGTCGCATGTCCAGCCCTCGAAGAACGCCCAGGGACACATCATCAACACTAATAAAGTAGTGAGTGTGTGACTCACCACTCCTAGTGTGAAGAATGCGCCACCGGTCGGTCCTGAGACCTGGATTCTGGTCCTTGAGTGTGCCCAATACTATTTCCGGTTGTTGTTGAACACCCGGAATCAGCAGGTTCACTCGAGTCCACTTAGGCAGTTGGCTCACCGGCACAATGGTGTACCGTTGAGCTTCCCCGCCTTCCTCACCTGACAGGAACACCAACTGCTGCAACAACCAGTCGAGGCTTTCCTGATTTGCGCAGGTGACCTTGAAGACCCCCTGCATCAATCCGGAGCCCTCGAACCTGGGTGTGACACCAGAGGTGTCCCTACTCCTAACTGCCTGCACCAGTGCTGCTCTGATCCCCGACACTTCGCCTGTTTCCAGGTGTCGATAGGGGTCGTCCTTGCACACAACTGCTGCTTGCAGCTCTCTCACCACCGCATCTGCGTAGCTACTCGCAGTTCCCTCCCGGAACCGCTTTGGCTTCTGTTGCTTGCTACTCACCGGGGTCTCACCTGACACCCGAGGACGCTTTCGGGTACCAGGTGCTCCCCCAACTTTCGCTTTCTTTAGAAAAGTCTTCCCAGTTTCACCCGGTTTCTCAGCCTCTTTCGAGGCAGCTCCCGAGCTACTACCAGGTTGACTACCAGCGGTGGGTTGCAGGGAGGAAGATCCAGATGGCTCTGTCGCTGCCGAAGCAGCCTGCCGAGCCTTCCGTTTCTTCCGCTGCTGCGCCCCACTTGGTCTTCTCGGCTTCACCCGAAGGCTAGCCACTTCTTCTGCCAGGTTCGCCACCGATGCGGCCCCCTGTTCCTCCGAGTGGCCCACTTCCTGACCAGTGACATCAGGGCCTAACGACCCGTCACCAGCACCGGTCAGTCCGCAGGCAATGACAGATCTGCTACTCGCAGACGGGAGTGGACCACCGACAGCACCTGCCGTCACCGCACTGTCGGTGGGGTCCCCAGAGATTATGAAGCCCCTTTGCTGGGTACCGGGGCATGTTTTGCTTTCTCCTTCCATAGAGAAAAGTTTCGCCATCCCACGTTGGTACTGGGTGCCCAAGCGGGGCGCCCAGCTCCAGGGGGCACCGCTGGGAGGTGTGGGTATGACTTGCAGGTCATCAAGAGGACGACCCGCCATTTGCCCCCCCCCTATTGACGGTCTTTGTTAATTAAATTTTATTTTTACTTTACTATTGGCTCTTAATTTTACTTTTTACTATTATTTTACTACTAGTAAAATACCACTAGTATTACTAATTTTGGTTTTACTATACTATTGTAAAATAGCAGTACCCTAGACCCGCTCCTGGCGCAAGCAAACCCCTTACCCGTTAGGCCGGCCCGGTCTTATGGTACAGGTCTCACTTGAGGCGCCCATACTGTGTGTATTAGTGATGTAAAATTATGGAATTTGAATTTCAATTCAATTACAATTAAATTATGGGCTCAGTTTTTAATTTCAATTAAATTAAATTAAATTAATTGAAATAGTTTTCCGTTATTTTCAATTACAATTATACAGGGTGTGCCAAAAAAAAACAACCCAGCAGATTTTTCGCTGTAGCAACCGCAAATCTCAACGGATTTCAATGAATCCTTTTTTAAATGACAGACAAATAAATTCTTGAAAGATTGATGTAACGTTTATTAAGATAGCCCGCTTAGTTCCTGAGATATTTGCCCTCAAAGTCAAAACAGAGATTTTGGCAATGAACAAGAGTGATAAACACAACCCAGCAGATTTTTTACTTTTGCAGCTATGAATCTTAACCGATTTGAATGAATCCTTTTTGAATGAAAGATTAATAAATTCTTCAAAGATTGGTGCAATTTTTATTGAGATCCACTGCTTAGTTCTTGAGATATTTGCCTTCAAAGTCGAAACAGATTTTGGCAAAGAACAAGAGCGATTCCGTTGCACTTCATAATAAAGCAGATTCCTACTGCTGGGGCTAATGACACTTTACTGTTGAAGTGAACCGAGTTTGTGTGTCACCAGTAAAGCCTCCAATAGCCATCAGCAGTAGCAGGAATCTGTTTTATTTCGAAGTGCAGCGGAATAATAAAAAATCCCTCTTGTTCACTGCCAAAATCTCTGTTTTGAATTTGAGGACAAATATCTCAGGAAGTAAGCAGAGTACATTAATAAACGTTACATCAATTTTTCAAGAATTTATTTATCTTTCATTTAAAAAAGGATTCATTGAAATCCGTTGAGATTTGCGGTTGCTACAGCGAAAAATCTGCTGGGTTGTTTTTTTTTGGCACACCCTGTATTTTCAATTAAATTATGGATTCTTGGAAAATTTCAATTATGCAATTTTTTCGATTATTTTTTCACTTTTTTGAAAATTGTTGTATTTTCCTGTTAAAAGACAGTGACAGTGACCCAGAACTTCGAAAAATCCCATTGCAAAAGCTTAGAGACATCTGGTTAGCCTGCTGCCCAACCAGGCGATAAAATCATAAAAGTTGCCTTTTTAAAACGCATAAAATGGCATTCTGGGGTAAATTTGCGTTAGTAGTTCCAGTACATAATCCAAAAGGTTTTCTGCATTTTTGAGCACCACTTCCTAGGTACCTTACGCCAAAAGAGGGTGTAAGCCAAAAGGTGGTGCAAATCACTGTTTTGACTTATATGAACTACGAAATAAAAAGCAGAGCATAAAACATTACAAAACAAAGTGAGGTCAGTATAAGCCGGCACAGTTGGTGTAGTGGTTTAGGCCTCAAAGCCACTGTGCGCGTGGTCGTGCGCTCATCCACTCGGTGGGGCAAGTTACTTGCCACAAGGCGTTGATCGTGGGCACAACGCCCAACCCAGGCCACCGAAAGTTGGTGACAACGAGTAGGCAAATGGGAACAGGTCGGCCCGGAGCTGTTACATGTATGCCGCTGAGACCCGCCCTTGACACCGATCAAGTGTGCCAGCTAGTAGCGAAGGAAGGGCCAGGATGTGAGTGTGCATGATGGGCCCGCAGTGTGGCCTAACTACTGTTGTTTGGTATTGGGTTTTCCGTTTGTGTATGTGTATGTGTATGTGTATACACATTTACCTTCTAATGTGTATGGTAATTTGTGTATACACATTCAACAAAACAATGTGTATTTTTGTGTATTTTTGTGTATGTGTATTGTACTGAAAATGCAATTTTTTGGTAGATTTTGAGCCAGAAATGCTGAGAAAATCAAATCTCTCAGTGTCTGTTGCTATGAAACCTTGGATAGCTTTGAAATCGAGTTACTTAGGCTATTTGAAGGCGTTATCAGGGTCTTTACCGTTTTTACTGCAGCAAAAACATCGAAATTTCTAGATTCTGTTCGAAATTTTATCGACTTTTCCTGAACAAATACACATACACAAAAATACACATTTCAAGTACTGTTTGTGTATGGTAATGTGTATCTGAATTTTCAATGTGTATGTGTATGTGTATGTGTATACACATTCAAAAAACAATGTGTATTTTTGTGTATGGTAAATGTGTATGTGTATACACAAACAACAGTAGGCCTAACGTAAGGGCTGTGGCCCCGCCCCGACAATCCATCCATCCATCCATCATCCGAGGTCAGCTTAAAGAAGTGACAAAACCTAAATAGGTGTTTGTTTGAAGTCATTCTCTAATACTCACGCATCTACTTACATTCATCACAGGAAATAATTGAAAATATAATTGAAATTCCAGACGAATTTCAATTCAATTACAATTAAATTATGGCCCAACTTTTGAATTTCAATTAAATTAAATTAATTGAATTGAAATTAAAAACGGGCCGATTATGCGAATTTCAATTACAATTAAATTAATTTTTTACATCACTAGTGTGTATATCGTTCGAACATGGCCTTGGTGGAATTCTGTAGCTGAATAAGTTCAATCAATAGGGTGGACAAATCCCGCTATTTTAGTGGTGAAATAGGCGATTAGTTTGTTCTGTTACCGCTGCTTTCGTCTAATTATTTTCGAGTTTAATTGCGCGTGTTAATTCCCTCGAGGCTAAACGATCAAGTTAGTTGCTGACTATTGAACACGTCCTATCCTTTCGAGAGAGCCGATGAAATCTGGCCAGCAGATGTTAGTGGTCCTGCTGCTAACGTCAATACTTACCCGCGGCCGCGAGTGGCCAAAAATCGGCTTTTTGAACTTGATTTAGGCCTGTCGAGCCAAGTACGAATGAATAGGCGTCTACCTCTAATCGTAGATACCGTGTTTATTCCAATAAGCCAACTATTCTAATAAGCCGCGCGCTCCAATAAGCCACGTGTCACAGGAGGCTTGAAAGAAATGAGCCGCGCACGGTTGATTAGAATAGAAACCAGCTTGCCCTAAGAAAACGTTGTCAGACAAGTTAATTTAATACTAACCTCAGACTACTGTTGTTTGGGTATGGAATTTTCAGGAATCGGTTCGGTATGGGTAGGTATTTTTCGGCATACCCAGGAATCGGTTCGGTATGGGTAGGTATTCGCAAAAATACCGGTATACCGGTATTTATTCGGTATTTGCTGAAAATATTTTACACAGTAAAAACACTGAATTTCCCATTTACAAGGCCATGGATTTAGTCATTTCCAAGGTCAGAGGCTAGAAAATTCATCAAAAGCAATGGGATTTACAGTTTTTAGGAACTTTTTAAAATTATTTGTTGTATTATTAAAGTGAAAATCGTTTCTATAAATAATTTTGGCTAAAAGAAATACTTCCATTGTATTGTATTTTTAAGGCCTGCTTTGAGGTTTTACTGTGTATAGTATGGAGATCTTAACGAGCAGTTACAAAATGAGGGACTATTTTGTTGATTGATTGTGAATGTACTGTATGTATATGAAGTACATTACATGGAGATTTGATTATTAAGGAGCAGCGTGAAGTTAAGCCAAAACTAGATCAATGCTTTCTAATGGCAAAGCAAGTTTGGGACAGGGAGTAGGGTCAGAGACTAAAAATCCCTCAAATTCGAGATTTTGGAAGGATATCGTAATAAAATGGGTTTCTGCATGCCCCAAAAAAGCAAAAATTACAAAGAAAACATTGTGATCAAAGGGAATTTTCAATAAAAAATGCACTAAGCTGGACAAAAATACCGATTCCTAAATACCTGGGTATTGCCAAAATAATCGGTATACCCGGTATGGGTATTTATTAAAATACCTGAAATGGGTAGGTATTTATTGGGTAGATATTACCAAAAATACCCATTTTTCGGTATGGGTTCGGTAAACCCAATCAACAGTACCTCAGACACCTCGTAGGCAAGCATAAAGTGTGAAACTACAATAGGACTAAAGCATTTGCATTTAAAGTTTCTGCACAAGTTTTGGTGAAAATAATAATACCCTATGGTTTTTTGGCACTTTCTGATACCCAAAATCAAGCTGAAATAAATAAGCCGCGGCCTCTAATAAGCCACATGTCCAGACCACTCTGAAATAAATAAACCGCGTGCGGCTTATTAGAATAAACACGGTAGTTCTCAGAGGGATACGATCAACTCGTCGAAAATCAACTGGTCGAATGTCTTTTTGTCAAATTACAACTCGTCGAATATAAAAATATATATGCCTTCTTGCCTTTGTTTGTGCAGCCTTGTCAGGTAGGCCAAAAAGCTAGAGGGCAATAATAAACGGCCACTGTCCGTTTGACCCAGCCCAACTAACTCAATGTATAGCCTGTGTGCATGAGAGAACTCCAAACAAATGTGACTTGGTCAATTTTGATGCCCGCATCGCATGGCAGGCATGCCTCAACCCAAGTGGTTTGTGTATAGTACCGACTTTTCCCACTGCCCACTTTTCGTTTTGCTGCATCAGAATTGGTAAACCTAAGCCTGAACCTGAGCCTACGTCGAACCCTAAGTCTTGAAACAGCCTAAACCCAAGTCTAACCCTCTGAACCTACTCATAAGCCTATAGCCCACACATTCAGCATTGTTACGTAAGTTGGTGTGTTGTACCAGAGTCACCTGTATAAATGATAGTGTTTATGTTATTACGAAAGTCCCAACTGGGAAAACGCCGCCGGCCCCAGGAAGCGAATCGCACATCTAATCTGTTCGACCATTACGCAACACACACAAGCAAACATATTAGACTTGATCACATTTCTTTAGAGTTCTCTCATGCCCACAGGCTATTCAAACAGTTGAGTCAATTCGGCGGGGTCAGCCCAGCCAGTGGTCGCTCACTGGCGCCCTCTACCTTTTGGTTGAACAGACCAACGTGACAAGGCTGCAAAACAAACAAACAAACATAAAAGCAAACATATTTTTTATTCGACGAAAACACATTGAACCAGTTGATCATTCGATGAGTTGGTAGTCAACGAGTTGATTTTCGATGAGTTGCCCCCCCTTCTCAGACAGATGGCTAGCTATTGCTATGGATGCAAATTTGCACTTCAGCAAAGGTGTATATTCTCGTTGATTTAGGGCAAAATGGAGTTGAATGAAAGTTCCAAAGAATATATTAGTGACAAAAAGGCTGACTCGCTTAAATGGGAGTACATCACGCACTCTATAGAAGGCTCAGTGCTGTTTCTGGTCAATTTTGTCATTTTACTTACAGTCGTTTGGCATGGAGTTCTGCGCAAACGAAAGGAATGCATCATTATTGCAGGTACTATTTGCCTGTGTAACTTCTTTATGTCAACAGACAACCCTTACGTAAATAACGGGGTATATAATAGAAATTTACACATGCAACAGACAATTGGGGCATTCCAGGTCCTATAACCCATGTTTTCCTGCTTTGGTGCAAATTCAGTCCGTTAAGGCTACAGTACCAAACAATGATAGACCCTGCCCTCCCCAGCCAGAGCAAACAATTAACATCCAGTCCGGTTTATGGTCATGAGGAAAATTACACAGCTAAAATCAATTCTTTCAGGCAACAAAAAATCCAATTTATTATAGAATGCCCAAAATTCTAGGTTTAGCCTCAGTAGACTGCATCACAGGACTGAGCGCCCTCAGCAGTGGTCTGGGCAGACTAATCATTCTCTATGCGGTGCTCCAAAACAAGGCTACCTCTCGCTGGCAGTGCATGCTGCGGCCGTGGAATCCTCTCTTCATTCTCAAAGCTCACGCCAACGGTCTCATGCTCTGTACAGTATCAGTGGACCGACTACTCGCTATGGCACTGCCCTTTCGCTACCTGAATTTCTCTAAAACCTACGCCCTACGCATGGTTTCTGTTGCTTATATTCACGCAATTCTACTACTGATCCTGTTGAGTATACAGTCTTTCCTAGATCAGGGGTCACAGTTTTCATATCTCTGTTATGCTAGATCGGCGTTTGGTCAGTGGACCTATCACAAATACGCCGAACCTCTGTTTTCTACTGCCTCCGTTCTAATTTACTTACTTGTTCTGGCGTTTTATTTCAGTCGCAAGCCTATTGGGCAATTGAGCGATGCCGCCCAAAAAAGGCGACTGAAGCAACAACGCAAAGTTACAGTAACTGTGGCCATTTGCTGTTTGTTCACGCTGATCTTTGAGGTTTTGCCGCGTCTTTTGATTCTGCTGGGTAGGGCAATCGGTGGAAAGCAGCGGCTGAAAGAGATTTCAGCAATTGGAAACGTTTTATACTTCATCAGAGATAAACAGTATGCCATTAGAAACGTAAATCCACTGGCTAACCTGTTTATTTATTCCTTGAGGCATAGAGAAATTAGAATGGGTATACGCTACTTGTTTCTGTGTAAGCAGTTGAAAGAGACTGAGCTCAGGTAATTACGTATTGTCAGCACGCTCCCACAGTTGATGATTACAGTGAGCGACAAGTGTGCAGTCGTATTTTTGTCCTATTACCGATCTTCTAGATCGGCCTGTTCTGTTTTGTACCGTGTACAAAACTTTACTGTACAATTCAGCAAGTGTTCACGTTGCCCTTTAGCTTTGCATAAATTTCGAATTGATCAATCAGGAGCAACATTTCATTTTTCAGAACCTGTTTATAGCTTTAAAAATTAAGCAAGTTACTCTTGCGTACTAGAGAAACTGAGAGGTTACGTGTAGCTGGGGGGGGACTCAGGGAAGGTCAGAAATGGACTATATATTAATTAATTAACATTCTTAAGACTATAGGACTCCAGAACGTGCCCTATACTGATGCGTCCCCTAGGGGTATTTCTATATTTGGAAAACAGGCCCTCCGGAGCATGCCTATGTATACTGATGTGTCTCTAGGGGTACTTCTTTCTATATTTGGCAACGCAGGCCCCCTCGGGGCGTGCCCTATGCTGGTGTAGCGATCATTAGACTCGTCAGGCGAAGGGCTTTCAAATGATATATAAACATGACCATATTTGGACGATTTTGAAATTTTGGGATTTTGCCAAAAAATAATAAAAAATCAATATTTATCGATAAAACTTGTTGATTTATAATTAATTATGATGATTAAAAACACTAATTTCTGTTTGGAATCGGTTCCTGATTCCCCTCGCCAGTAAATCCGATCCAAACTGAGTTTGATTTGATTTCGATCATAACCAATTACAGTCCTGGAAATACACCAACGCTCTATGCAGGACAGGTAATTCTTAGCTGAAAATCAGATGATCATAGGATTCATAGAAGCGCCCGACCCACACCGACCCCTCTACCCAATCGGCGGATGACCTGTTACTTGTACGGACACGCGTGTACCTACTACTACCTCTCGTACGGTATTGCCATTGGGTCTAACGAATTGACCGAGCAGCTCTCTAGCTCAAAGGGCACTAAAAAGGGAAATTTCAAAGAATTAAATTGAATGTAAATTGACGAATGCTGACTTTAGCTTTAACGTATTCGGAAAAAAATAAAATGGCAAAGCGGTCTTTTTTATTGCCAAGCACTGTATGGTGCGTAAGGCTTCCAAAAGTCGATCCCTAGTGCGATCCAGTGCCTATAAAAGGTGTGGGTTTGGCTTAGTGGCTGCTTCAACACGCTGCTTAAGGCAGAGCAGCAGTTGGGTCTGGGGCGGTTATGCCATTGTTAAGCGGTCGAATAATTACTGTCCAAAGTACTGATTTTATAGCCTCCCACCAATGCGTCATATGGTTGCCCCTAAATGTAGTATAAACACTTCGCACATACAGGACGTTTGTCAAATTTATATTCGAATCTGCCTTTGACGACCGAACAGAGGATAGCAGACCATGAAAAGTGCCTTTCTTCTGCTGCTGTTAGGTGAGTAGACAGAAGTGACTTAAACTGAACTAATCTATTTCAGCTGGGCTCTGCACACACGTGTACCCGTACAGTAAAGGAACCACTGTTCCGTATGAAGAAGATGTAAGTTGATTTGTACAACATTTGCAACATTTGCAAACCATCTCAATGCAGTCAAACATCCATTAGTGCAACGTTTTCTAGGTCCCGAAATATACCACATCTAATAGTATTAGGTCGCACCTCTACAAGTGCAACGTAGCTGTGACGGTAGTGTACGTCGTTATGGGTGAAAATGTGGCCAGGATCAATTTTTTTCTGCAATTTGGACGTCGGTGAGAAAGCGTTGTTCATAATCTTTGAAAAATTAAAAACGCCCCGCAAATTCACGAGCTCTGACACTAGTGTGGGTTTGTATATTCAAATATACATATACAAATTTGTATATATATACAAATGTTTTGGATATACATATACATATACATATACAAACGGACTGTTGATGCAATATTCAATATACATATACAAACAGACTTGATATACAAACGGTTTGTATATTTTCATTTGTACAGGGTGTGTCAAAAAAAAACAACCCAGCAGAGTTTTTGCTGTAGCAACCGCAAATCTCAACCGATTTGAATGAATCCTGCTTTAAATTAAAGACGAATAAATTCTTGAAAGACTGGTGAAGGCCCTATTAAGATACGATGCTTAGTTCCTGAGATATTTTCCTTCAAACTCAAAACAGAGATTTTGGCAGTGAACAAGAGCGATTCCGTTGCACTTCACAACAAAACGGATTCCTACTGCTGAGGGGCAACAAGACTTTTACAAATGAAGTAACCAAGCATGTGTGGCACCAGAAAAACCTCGTTACGTTAGCCCTGAGGAGTAGGAATCGGTTTTATTATGAAGTGCAACAGAATAATAAAAATCGCTCTTGTTCATAGCCAAAATCTGTTTTCACTTTGAGTGCAAATATCTCAGGAACTAAGCATCGTATCTTAATAAAAGCTTCACCAATCTTTCAAGAATTAATATATCCTTCATATAAAATAGGACTCACTGAAATCGGTTGAGATTTGCGGCTGCTACAGTAAAAAATCTGCTGGGTTGTTTTAATCGCTGTTGTTCACTGCCAAAATCTCTGTTTTGATTTTGAAAGCAATTATCTCAGGAACTAAGCAACGCATCTTAATAAAAGCTACACCAATCGTTCAAGAATTTATTTATCTTTCATATAAAGCAGGATTCATTCAAATCGGTTGAGATTTGCGGTTGCTACAGCAAAAATTCTGCTGGGTTGTATTTTTTTGACGCACCCTGTACATATACTCTACAAATGAACTTAATATACCGGGTCCGCCCGCCAAAGAAAACAACCCGCAGAGTTTTCGCTGTACCAACCGCAAATCTCAACCGATTTGAATGAATCCTTTTTTAAATGAAAGACATATAAATTCTTCAAAGATTGGTGAAACTTTCATTAACTCCTACCAGCAGACGCTACTCTTTGCTGTCTCTAGATGTTTTTCTATCTGTTGTTCAGCCGGATATCGGCTGATTATTTCAGAGAGAACTTTGATGAATTTGTCAAGAAGTCTCGCGAGGGCCAAAATCGGGTTCGCTTACAATACGGCGCCTGAGTTTTTCGGGAGGGGGACCGAACCGAAATTTTGTTGCAGCGCATGGCCACGCTGCTGCAAGCGCCGCCCCCTGGAGTTGCACATTCTTCCCTTATACATTCTTGATAATATTAAGCCGCATTAGCTTAAGTACCTAATTTTGATTTCTTTATTAGCGTCGACTGCACGTATTTTATCACTCTATGATTTATGCTGGAAGCAAGATGGCAATGCGTTTGAATAAAACCTGCTGATACCGTTGTCAAGTAAATTAAAATTACAATCAAATTAAATTCGAAACTGATATTCCTGATCCATCCCTGACCTGTCCAACAACCAAACAAAATAGTAAATTTGAAATCATATTCTCGACGAGTACCATTAGGAACTGAACTAGTGAGACATTTCACCGAAAGTCTGTAAAATATGAGAATAGACATTTTCGCCCCTTAAGTACTTCTGCCTTTGTTTTTTCACGATGCACAGCTTTTGTTTAGTTGAAAAACAGATAATTGTGTGGTAAAATCGGTCAATTAAACTAATACCATGGTCTTTTAACTGGAAAATGAGTGTCAATGAACCCAGTTTTCTGACCACCTATTAGAAGACCATGGTTTTATAACTGGAAACAAAAACCTATTATAAGACCATGGTCTTCTAACTATGGTGGTCTTATAAGCGGAAATCTTCGGTAGCAGGTAGTGTACATGTATTGTGTTCAAAACAAAAAATCAGAATCATGTTTTACCTATACTATAATATACAGGGTGTGTCAAAAAAAACAACCCAGCAGAGTTTTTGCTGTAGCAACCGCAAATCTCAACCGATTTGAATGAATCCTGCTTTAAATGAAAGATAAATAAATTCTTGAAAGACCGGTGAAGGCCCTACTGTATTAAGAAACGATGCTTAGTTCCTGAGATATTTTCCTTCAAACTCAAAACAGAGATTTTGGCAGTGAACAAGAGCGATTCCGTTGCACTTCACAACAAAACGGATTCCTACTGCTGAGGGGCAACAAGACTTTTACAAATGAAGTAACCGAGCATGCGTGGCACCAGAGAAACCTCGTTACGTTAGCCCTGAGCAGTAGGAATCGGTTTTATTATGAAGTGCAACAGAATAATAAAAATCGCTCTTGTTCATAGCCAAAATCTGTTTTGACTTTGAGTGCAAATATCTCAGGAACCAAGCATCATATCTTAATAAAAGCTTCACCAAGCTTTCAAGAATTAATTTATCTTTCATATAAAATAGGACTCACTGAAATCGGTTGAGATTTGCGGCTGCTAGAGTAAAAAATCTGCTGGGTTGTTTTAATCTCTGTTGTGCACTGCCAAAATCTCTCTCTGTTTTGATTTTGAAAGCAATTATATCAGGAACTAAGCAACGCATCTTAATAAAAGCTACACCAGTCGTTCAAGAATTTATTTATCTTTCATTTAAAGCAGGATTCATTCAAATCGATTGAGATTTGCGGTTGCTACAGCAAAAAATCTGCTGGGTTGTTTTTTTTTTGACGCACCCTGTACTTCTGCCTTTGTTTTTTCACGATGCACAGCTTTTGTTTAGTTTAAATACAGATAATTGTGTGCTAAATAGTGTTTCCGATCAAATTAAAATTAAATAACAAAATTAAATTGTTTTGCCCAAAATCACCAAGTAAATAGCAATTTAATAACAAATTAAATTTCTCGCGATGACTGTCAAACAAATTAAAATTATATTAAATTTAGTAAAATTGGCCTAGAAATTTGATATAAATTTGATATGAATTTGATATAAATTTGCTTGATTTGGCAGTTTCACTAACCAAAGCCTGGCTACAAAACAACAAGTTCAGTCCAAAGATGACCTTCTTCATGCTTAAAGCAAAGATATTAACTGATTAACTGCTAATTTGTAGACCATTTGTCGCCATCTGAAGCAAGGTCAACTCATTTTGGACTGACACGACCTAGGTTTTGAGCTGTTTCCTCAGGAATTGAGTATTGATTTTAGCAAATTTATATTTAATTCATATCAAATAACAAATTTGTATCAAATTTAATTTCAGAATTTGGGTACCAAGCAAATTAATAGCAAGTTATTTTCCTCTGAAGACTGAGCAAGCAATTTAAAAGTTATTTAATTTAAAAATAAATTTACTCGGAAACACTAGTGCTAAAATCGGTTAATCTAACTAAGACAATGGTCTTATAACTGGAAACAAAAACCTATTTAAAGACCATGGTCTTCTAACTATGGTGGTCTTATAAGCGCAAATCTCCGGTAGGCTGATGGTTCTACAGTGGAAGAGGATGCTACCAGATACGTATGCCGTTGAGCTCCTGTCTAACTGGGTTAGGCTTCTACGTATTGTGTTATTGAGTGAAGGCAGACATCACTCGAGCACATTTGGCAAATTAAGTGATGCCACTGTTCAATGCAGTTTCGTAGCAACCATTATATTCGTGACACAGGCAGTCATACTGTACATATACATTATGACTATGATGTACTGCGCTATGCCTTTAGCCTGCTTTATTATAATGACAGCAGTTCAAATGGTTCAAAGTTCAGGTATGCTTTGCAGACGACGGCTGGTAGTACGGCTTATTGCCTGCACGCACACACAGTTAGGGGCCGTTCATAAACGACGTCGTTCCAGAGGGGGGGAGGGGGGGTCGGCTGAAATGCGACGATAGACGACGCACCAGGAGGGGGAGGGGGTTAGCAAAAAACGACGTCGCTTTTTTCGGAATTTTAGGGTACTTCAATTACATTATTTTCGATTTATGCACATTCTATCAAACGTTTCTCCATACAGAAAAGCTTCCCAGAGCGGTTGTAGGGATTTATTCTATTGATTGTGCAGTATGGTAACAAGAAAACGTCACAGTACTCTATGTACTGCCGTTTTATTGGGGGGGGGGGGTAAACCGAAAACGACGTCGCCGTAGGGGGGGGGGGGGTCCCCAAGAAACGACGCAAGGCGATTTTGGGGGGAGGGGGGGGCCGAAAAATCGGGATTTTGGAACGACGTCGTTTATGAACGGCCCCTTAGATGCTGTTTTGGCCAGCATACAGTGTTTTCTGATTAATTCATTAGGAGCATTAACAAAACTTTCAAGAGTTGAGAAAGCTTTTAAACAAACAAATAAACTGGAACCCTTTGTTTCCCAACTTGCACGAAGCAGTAAAACAATAAGCACGTGTGAATTATAGAAAAGGAAAAATTAGGAAAGAAAATTAACTAAACAGCTAAAGAACTGGTGAACTACGTATGACATCTGGTGGCCCCGATAGACGCCTCCTGGCTGGGGTCGTTTAGCGAAGAGGAGTGTACATTGTACATGTGTTCATACAGTCAGACACTTAACGCCGTTTATGGTACCGACACCTTATAAGGTGCCGGTTCCATATATGGTACGCCCACGTTCGGGGTCTGTGGTGGTACCATATATGGTACCCCCACCTTCGCGTTGTTACTGGTACCGCTAACGTATATGGTACCACTCTGTTCAGATTTCGTATCATATAAGGTAGTGGTACCATATATGGTACCGTCACCATATATAGTACCATATATGGTACCACTACTCTCAGTACCGGTACCATATATGGAACCGGCACCTTATAAGGTGTCGGTACCATAAACGGCGTTAAGTGCCTGACTGTTATAGGACTAGGGTTGAACAGATTTCAGAGTACCTGAAAGAGAAGTGCGAGCAGTACAACCAAACTAAGCCAGCTCTTTACCACCGCAACACTTGTTACGTGCTACAATCGACTGTGGAAGTGTCATATGAGGAGGGAGAGGCTCTGTGCGAGCCCAGCGGGCACTACTTGATGCCTCAGAGTCAGCAGCTGATCGACCTGATTGTGGCCGGATTTGTGAGTCTCTAAATAACTCAGCCTTTTTAGGCCTTCACCAACGCCTGGGTGGGTCTGAAGCGTGACGACAGTCTGGGTTCGGCTCCAAATTGGTGGTTCTGGACATTGGCCGACAGACGGAGATGGAGGGCTGCCGCTCCACCGGTCACTCTCTGGGAGCCAGGCGACCCGGCACCTTGAATTCCAGAGTACTTGCGCGACTCAAAGCAACTTTAATGAAACTGGTTGACAGCGCTGCTGGCCGCAAAGCCTCCGTCATCTGTCAGTACAGTCAGTTGCTATTCTTTCTGTGCACCAGACCAGGAGCAATTCCCAATATGAATGTGATTGATGAGTTTCAGACGACATAGAGACCCGTTTCTATCGGGGTCAGGTGGACGTGCGAGCGTCTGACGACTACAGTATCGAGGAACATAACGAGACCACTCTGGAGGCTTGCGGAATTGCCTGCAGTAGAGCTCCTCCATGCGGACACATCGCCTTCAACCGCTTCACTGGCCATTGTCTGATTAACGTCAGACAGCTGGATGAGATACCGCTGACTCCTGCTCAAGGCTACTGGAGTCTGGACAAAAACTGATATCTCTATAGTAGATGGCACTGTTCCCAGTTAGTTACATATACCTGATGGGCAATGTTATATGATTTATGCTGCATTATGCAAGCTTTAATTGTCGTATATGCAGGTTGTAGAAATGGAATTGTATTCTCCAGAGATGGCACATAAAGATGAATAAAAAATAGACTTCTCAACTACAAAATAAGCAATCTACAACTTCCAACTTTAACGTAAGGCGGCCCCGGAAACCTTTTACATAGCCACACCTACACAACTTTCAAGTGCCGCGTGTAAGTAGTCTCTCCAGGCGCATTCATACTTTTGTGGAAAAAGATCGCATGGCGACTTTTCTGTACAAAAAAACTCGTTAAAAGTTAGAAATGCGCCCAACCGCCGCGCGCTAAAATCTAAGAAAACTGTAGTTAAAAAATTGAATTATTTTTTGTCGCCGTCCTTTTTTATGTTGAATTTTCAAGGGAAGGAATGTGTAAATGATATTGTTTTAGTGCCAAACCACTATAACAATGCAGGAAGGCGCTCAACCAGCGGAAAATTTAGAATAAGCTCGCAAAATAATGTTGGTCGAGCAGAAAACTTTTATCTACACGGAGCGACAGTTTTTCTACAGAAAAGTGGCCTGGCGATCTTTTTCTACGCGAGTATGAAGACACGTTCAGGGGACCAGACCCTATATACATACGTCTTCCTGCATAATTTGTTCCCAATTGAATAGGCTAGTGGTTGTCAAGTCAGTACATCAAGTTAAAATGTAAGCTGCAGTTTATCACATATGTAGGAATGAATTTCACAAGAAGGTATAGAAACGAATTGCAAAAGAAGGTACATTAAGTATGAATTGCACACTGGTAATAGGTAATAATTGAACAACAGGGTATAAGTATAAATTGCAAAAGAAGGTACATTAAGTATGAATTGCACACTGGTAATAAGTAAGAATTGTACAACAGGGTATAAGTATAAATTTCAAAAGAAGGTACATTAAGTATGAATTGCACACTGGTAATAGGTAATAATTGTACAACAGGGTATAAGTATAAATTGCAAAAGAAGGTACATTAAGTATGAATTGCACACTGGTAATAGGTAATAATTGTACAACAGGGTATAAGTATAAATTGCAAAAGAAGGTACATTAAGTATGAATTGCACACTGGTAATAAGTAAGAATTGTACAACAGGGTATAAGTATAAATTTCAAAAGAAGGAAAAATATGAATTACACACTGGTAATAGGTAAGAATTGTAAACATGGTATAAGTATGAATTGCAAAAGAAGGTACATTAAGTATGAATTGCACACTGGTAATAGGTAATAATTGTACAACAGGGTATAAGTATAAATTGCAAAAGAAGGTACATTAAGTATGAATTGCACACTGGTAATAGGTAATAATTGTACAACAGGGTATAAGTATAAATTTCAAAAGAAGGTACATTAAGTATGAATTGCACACTGGTAATAGGTAATAATTGTACAACAGGGTATAAGTATAAATTGCAAAAGAAGGTACATTAAGTATGAATTGCACACTGGTAATAGGTAATAATTGTACAACAGGGTATAAGTATAAATTGCAAAAGAAGGTACATTAAGTATGAATTGCACACTGGTAATAAGTAAGAATTGTACAACAGGGTATAAGTATAAATTTCAAAAGAAGGAAAAATATGAATTACACACTGGTAATAGGTAAGAATTGTAAACATGGTATAAGTATGAATTGCAAAAGAAGGTACATTAAGTATGAATTGCACACTGGTAATAGGTAATAATTGTACAACAGGGTATAAGTATAAATTGCAAAAGAAGGTACATTAAGTATGAATTGCACACTGGTAATAGGTAAGAATTGTACAACAGGGTATAAGTATAAATTTCAAAACAAGGAAAAGTATGAATTACACACTGGTAATAGGTAAGAATTGTACAACAGGGTATAAGTATAAATTGCAAAAGAAGGTACATTAAGTATGAATTGCACACTGGTAATAGGTAATAATTGTACAACAGGGTATAAGTATAAATTGCAAAAGAAGGTACATTAAGTATGAATTGCACACTGGTAATAAGTAAGAATTGTACAACAGGGTATAAGTATAAATTTCAAAAGAAGGAAAAATATGAATTACACACTGGTAATAGGTAAGAATTGTAAACATGGTATAAGTATGAATTGCAAAAGAAGGTACATTAAGTATGAATTGCACACTGGTAATAGGTAATAATTGTACAACAGGGTATAAGTATAAATTGCAAAAGAAGGTACATTAAGTATGAATTGCACACTGGTAATAGGTAAGAATTGTACAACAGGGTATAAGTATAAATTTCAAAACAAGGAAAAGTATGAATTACACACTGGTAATAGGTAAGAATTGTACAACAGGGTATAAGTATAAATTTCAAAACAAGGAAAAGTATGAATTACACACTGGTAATAGGTAAGAATTGTACAACAGGGTATAAGTATAAATTTCAAAACAAGGAAAAGTATGAATTACACACTGGTAATAGGTAAGAATTGTACAACAGGGTATAAGTATAAATTTCAAAACAAGGAAAAGTATGAATTACACACTGGTAATAGGTAGGAATTGTACAACAGGGTATAAGTATAATTTCAAAACAAGGAAAAGTATGAATTACACACTGGTAATAGGTAAGAATTGAACAACATGGTATAACTATGAATTGTAAAAGAAGGAAAAATATGAATTGTCCACTGGTATATAGGCATGAATTACAGAGGAAGGTATAAGTATGTACGTATAAACTACAAAAGGCTTACTGGTATAGGTATGATGAACTGCACAAGATGTGCAGAAGTCCGAACAAGAATATTAGCAAAAAGGAATGAAGGATAGTGGCATAGATCAGTGGCGTATCCAGGATTTTGGAAAGGGGGGTGTAAAATTTTGAAAGTGCGTGGTTGGGCCGCTGCTCAACCAGGGTAAGAAAATTTAGCAAAATTAGCCTTCAAAAACGCGTTTAAAACGCATTCCGAGCTTAAAATTAACAGAAATTACAAGTTTTAGTAGTTTATAATGGCCTGGTTGGGCTTCTGCCCGACCAGGGCGAGAAAATTTTGAAAATTTGGCCTTCAAAAACGCATTTAGAAGGCATTCTGAGCACAAAATAGACAGTTTTAGTACATAATTCATTAGTTTCTTATATTTTTGACACACTTTTTCTTCCTACCTCCACGGCAAAGGGGGGTGTACACACCCTACACCCCCCTGGATACGCCACTGGCATACATGCAACAGGTCATCCGCCGAAGGGGGAGGGGGTTGGGTTCGGGGTCTGGGCGAGGGGGTTGGGCACTAAAACGATCAAAAATCGCACTTTTTCCGCTAAAAATTGTCAAATATACAGCCAAAAAGAGCTGTTTTACAGGCGATTTGGGCAATTTTTGTGTTAAAGATTGTAAAAAATCGCAAACATTTGCTCAAAAAATTAGTTGCCTGCCTGAAAATCCAGGGGGTCTGGCCTAAGTCGAGCGGGGGGGGGGGGCGGACCCCTCTTGCATGTATGCATAGTGACGCCATACTGTAGAAAGCAGAACAAACGGCAATGCAGAATTGATGACCAAAATGTTGCATAATGCAAAATAAACGAACCACAATACACAACAAGGAGAAGGAGCAGGGTAATAAAGAAGAAAAGCGGCTTAGCAGTCAGAGGGCAGAAAAAGGCAGGGGTGAAGTGGAGAAGTGAAGGAAATGGATAAGATTAAAGGAAGAAAATTGAGAAAAAGCCCTCTGCACTTCACCAACCAAGGTGAAGTGGCTGGTGAGTTGCACTAAGCCGCATGTACTAATAGGTAAACCAGACCAACACTATCATCACCTTACAGTGATAGAGAAAAAGGACTGCGAACTGACAAAACACACAGTGGAACGGTAGCGGCCACCGTGGTCAATGCAGATGAAGGTACATATGTAGATAGGTAGGTATGTAGGATTAGTTGAACATCTTGGACAACAGCTTCTGACGTACTTGCACAAAGCAGTTGCTGGTATAGAATGGCCAGAGGAGTGGTTACTGAGTGGAGACGGGCAGCAGATAGTTGCTTAGAGGCATTGTACACATTGCAGCAGAAAGGATCCGAAAAGAGAATAAACTAGAATGAGGCAATCATTAAAGATCGAAGTCAACAGTGTGTGTGTGTGTGTGTGTGTGTACTCCAATCAAAACAAAAGCAGGAAAATGCTATCACAGTCACGCTCATGGCCACAGGTGGCGGACGAGATCAACAATCGAGGGAGATTTGAGATTGCAAAAACTAACTGAGAGTGCCAGGAGTACATAAGCAGAATAGATGCAGAATATCAAATCAAAGGTTCTACCCAGTTTAGAACATGTTTTTTTGGGGGAAAATCAACTTCGTTTTGAAACGTCAAATCGCTAAGCGGACCACAGATTCTTATTCCTTATGAGGTTCTAGATGTCATAAGATTTTTGCGCTTTGCGATTTGACGATACTATAGAAAGTTGATTTCCCAAAAAATGGTTTTTCCCGAAAAAAAAACATTCTAAACTTTGATCTGAAATTCATAGCACTGGTAATTTGCTTTCGATTGATGTAAAAATAGGTTAGCGGTCTTGAATAAAGGTTTTGAGAAAATAGTTTTTTCCGCCACCGCCAATTCCATTTCGAAATGGACTTTAGAAAGGATCTGAAAATAGAATAAACCCGATATTAAAGGTCAATATTGCATATTTTTTGTATATTTGTATATTAAGAATATTATAAATTTTCTGCTGGAAAGCATGATTTCGACAAACCAGGTGGGTTAGGGGTACCATGACGGGTGTCATTGTCATATGGTAGGGCGTTGTAGGGCTAGCCAACATGAAATATTCTCAAATTGCATGAGTGTATTCCGATTTCAGGCAGTTCTCCCAACTGGTGCGAACTCTATTAAGTGATACTGCCCTCAGTCTAAAATTTTTACGAGCTAAATTTATGTTGTTGCTAAAACTCAGGCTTTTTAGGATCTGTAATATCAAGAAATTTTTTGTGCGGTGTGGGTAAGACACCGGTGGTCGAAAATCTTTAAGTAATACAAATTCAAACTTACGCTTTAGGTACACCCCCTTAGTTTTAGGTTAACAGATATGTTAAGGCTTAGGTTCTGTCTTTAGTCTTCGATTCAGGCCTACTAGGCTCGTACATACTGTAGGTATACTGTAGTTTTAAGCAGAAATAGCCCCTGAAATCGTTATTACGCATCATAGGGAGAATGGATGAACAGGTTTATCTGAAAAAATAATAATACGTTTAAAACTGGGATGAAACGAAAAGGGAAACGTAGGGGATTCGATTATCGATTTCGTCGTTGAGCGTGCCTACTATTCCATTTTTTTCGTTTCAAACAGCAAAACTCATTGCGAAATACTTCTAAAACGAAGATGAATAATATTTGGTCTTAATTTGGTCGATGTTTACAGACATTTGAATCCGTTTTCTAAAAGAACTACTTGGGCCAGGAACTCAACTGAGACTAGAACTCGGTTAGATCGGTTTTACGTTCAAACGGAAATGCTTTCTGCTGCGAAGCGGGTTAAAATTGGGGCAAAGGGCCCTTCAGACCACAACATAGTACTACTCAGCATTCAAACTGAGCAGTTTATTGCTAGAGGAAGAGGTGTCTTCAAAATGAATACCAGCTTGTGCAAATTAGAGACATATCAGGAAAAGGTCAGACAGTGGCTTAGAGATATCGACGAGGAAATTTTGGCAGCAGGTATCACTGATAAACGTTTAGCATGGGACTATGTACTTAAAAATGCGTATAAGAGAGGAGACAAAGAACTTCTCTGGAAAGCTGGCGAAAGAACGGAAGGCCTATGAAAACAAACTGTATGAAGAATTAGAAGCGCTCGAAAGTCGGATAGATAATACATTGTGTCAGGCAGCCGTCAACCAGTATGAAATAATCAAGAACCAGCTGAGTCAGTTTCTGGAAGCTAAGGCAGCGGGTGCAGCGATTCGTGCCAAGGCTAACTGGGCAGCCTATGGAGAGAAAAACTCTAAATTTTTCTATGACCTGGAGAAACAGAAGATGACAGAAACAACCGTTTGGGAATTACAGACTGATGATCAAACAATGTTACGTCAGTTTCACAAAGTTCAGGAAGAAATTACTCAATTCTATAGAACACTTTATCAAGATACTGTAGTGACTGACGATGATAATGTACGCTTCTTTCTGGAGCAACCAACTCTCGCTAGTTTGAACGAAGCACAAAACCAAGCTCTGGGACAACCACTGAACGAACGCGAAATTAAAAGGGCAATGGGAGAAATGAAAGAGAATAAAACTCCAGGCAATGATGGGATACCGGTGGAATTTTATCGCCAGTTTTGGGACGAAATTAAACCGAGCTTATTAGGAATGTATGAAGAAGTCTATTCCAAGGGAGAGTTGACCCAAACACAATGTAGAAGCATAATCAAGCTCATTCCGAAGGGTGATAAACCAAAACGATTCCTAAAAAATTGGCGTCCAATTTCACTCTTGAACGTTGACTTCAAAGTTCTTGCCAAGGTAATGGCAAATCGTATAAAACCAGTTTTGAGTACGCTGATACACGAGGACCAGAGCGGATTTGTCCCAGGAAGGTACATAGGTGAAAATATACGTATGTTGTTTGATTTAATGGAGTATCTTGACGAGGAAAACGAGCAGGGTGTCTTGGTTGCACTAGATATTGAAAAAGCATTCGACAAAGTCAATAGAAATTTCATGTTTCAAGTATTGAATAGGTTTGGATGTCATCCAGAATGGCTAAAATGGATCAAGATACTGTACTCTAGTCCCAAAGCGGCAGTCCTTAACCACGGTTACCTCACTCAAGAAATTGACTTAGAGAGCGGAGTGCGACAAGGCTGCCCACTAAGTCCGTATCTATTCATTTTAACCATGGAAGTACTGGCCAATGCTACTGTTATTTTACTATTATGAAACAAGAAATTGGAGGTTTTCCTGCTCATCAAAATTGTCTGCACGATTGTTCGAGTCTGAATGACGGTGAATACAGTATCCGTGCTTGTCAGATCGTAAATTAATGGAATGCGGTCCCCTATAATAGGGAGATCACTACTCGCGCCGATTAGTGTTTTGAGTGTGTACATTTTGGCCATTTTTTTGTTCCACAATGGCCACCGTCCTTGGGCTTGTACGAATATTGTTATATTAATGCTTAATCGATAGCTAATCGTCATATCTACCCATATGCTCGTGGGCAGACATATCCGTCGGCAGACTCGAATGCTACGATTGTTTTAGTAAGTGGCTGTTCCGGGGGAAATCGGCCGATAATCGATGAAGTAAGGCGATATGACGAGCGCGTAATCTGAGATAGCATGCAGTAATTGGTTGTGGATGTGCTGGTGCATAAAACAATAATGTACAAGTCAAAAGTAGTTGTTTGATACCGGATTTGGTCATACTTGTTAAAGATTTACAATTTGGGTGCGCACGTTTTACATTCTTTTGTTCAAGACCAAAAAAACGTATCTAAGGTAAAGCTGAATATAGCATGCAGTAATTAGATGTTGATGTGTAAAATAATAACCAGGAGATCGTCAGCAGTCGTTTGATACCACATTCAAAATTCTGTGTTCAAAATTTGAAATTCGAGTGATCTCCACAACTGAGAACGATCGCAAATTGCTGTCTCCCTCAAGCCATTCCAAAGTGCGGACTAGAATAGGAGTAAATCGAGTACTAGAATTCCCGCCATCTGCTATCCGTTTTAAATTTTCATAATAGTGGATTTTTATTTTACTATTTACTAAATTTACTACAAATTCAGCCCGTCAATTTAATTTTTATTTTTGTTTTACTACCAAGCAGGTCTTATTTTACTAATTTGTGTTTTACTAATAATTTCACTAATTTTACTACTATTTTACTACCATTTTACTAGTCATAATGTGGAATTTGGCATCAATGATGCCAAGATTTAGTGAATAATTGATGCTAATCCAAATAGTTGCTAAATTTGATCATGGTACGAAGTTCTGCAGAACTTTGGAGACAAAGATTGTGTGAAATTTGACTGGCAAAAGTGGATCCACACATGTTTTATTGCAAAATTGATCAAGATAGCGGCTGAAAGTCACCAAAAACTAGTAAAATAGTAGTAAAATTTCCATTTTACTATTGACGATCTTTGTTAATTTAATTTAATTTTTACTTTACTATTGGCTCTTAATTTTACTTTTTACTACTATTTTACTACTAGTAAAATACCACTAGTTAGTATTACTAATTTTAGTTTTACTATACTATAGTAAAATAACAGTAGCCAATGCTATTCGTCAAGACAATAGGATACGAGGAATTACCGTAAACGGAACTGAATATAAGATAAGTCTGTTCGCAGACGATACCACCTTGACATTAGCGGACGCAGACTCGGTAGCACAAGCTGCTCAGGTTATTGATCGTTTCGGTTTGGTATCCGGTTTGAGGGTAAATGTTGACAAAACTGAGTGTATGGGTTTAGGATCTTGGAAGACCCGAGGGGGCCCTTGTGGACCTTTCTTAATGAGTACAAAAGATATCAAAATTTTAGGCATAATTTTTTCACATAACAACGAGATTGTCCACCAGAAAAACATACGTGACAAAATCACAAAAATGAATCGGGTACTGTCAAATTGGTTAGCCCGAGGCTTGACAATTGAAGGTCGCATAAATGTAGCTCGAACACTAGGATTATCACAACTGATCTACCCAATGACGGTGCTTAAACTCTCGGATTTGGAAAAAAAACAAATTGAAAAAGCTCTTTACAGGTTTATCTGGAGGGATGGCAAACCTAAAGTAAAAATGAAGACATTAATACAAGAATATCATCTTGGAGGTCTTAAAGCGCCGAGTGTTCAGGTTATTAATGACTCAGTTAAGTTGAAATGGGTAATTAGGCTCGCAAAAGATAACGCTCGCAAGTGGCATACTGTAGGATTGAGAAAACTTGATAAGAACGGCGGGATAAACAACATACTTACAAGTCGATACAACTGGAATGAGTTGAAAAATCTGGTCTCTCTATTTCACAGTGAAATACTGAAAGTTTATACGGAATATTGGGACAATGTTTTGTTTAGTAACCCTGCGAATCAACCGCTACTTGCAAGAAGTATTTTCAATAACCGAGGTGTCAAGACAGGGCAGCCGAAACGTATGTATTATAATCCGGTTATGAAAGCCAACGGTTTGACTAAGGTCCGTGACTTGTTGGGAGATGATGGTAACTTTTTGAGCTATCAGGGAGTGCTAAATCGGTATCCTGGTTTGACAATAGATAAAAAGCAATGGAACAAAATGTGGCAGCACTTCCTGTTAGATGGCGGAATCAAATCTTGGGCCAATGGGACGAACTACTGGAAGACTATGAAAGATATGACCCAGTTCTATATGAACCAAACAAAATAAGTACATCCTTGTACAAAAAATACAAGCTTTCAAAATTGTATGAAAATGCGACAGCCAAACAAAGATGGTATGAAAAGTACTGGGTGTCGGGAGAGCTGTTTGAAAAAGCATGTAGACGAGCTCATACTGTATCTAGCGACGTTAGACTGCGTAACTTTCAGTATCGTGTTGTGCACAGGATTGTTCCCACCAAGCAGTATTTGTATTACAGGAGAATAGTGGAAGATAAGCAGTGCAAACAGTGCCATTTAGGTAGCACGGAAACCGTTGAACATATGTTATATTACTGTCCACTTGCAAAACGAGTATGGAGAATGCTGGAAGCACTCATTTATGACGTAGACCATCAGCAGACCTCCTTCGATCTGATTACTGCGCTTTTTGGTCAAGAGTATGACTTACACGTTGATTCTAGGGTGTTGAACTTGCTAGGCATTTATGCAAAGCAGTTTATCTACAACCTATCAAGAAATGAAGTCAAAGAGCTGTCAGTCATGACGTTTCAACACTTTGTTAAAGCTAGTTTAAAAACTGCATTTTTTGCAAGCAAAATGCTGAAAAAAGAAGACGCTTTTAAGCAAACTTGGGGTAAATACCTACGTTTCTTTGAAATACTGAGCCCGTAACAAGAGACGTATCATGTAGTACTTGCTCTAAATCAATCAATGCTAAGAAAACTGCCTCTACAAACAAACAGTGACATCAGATCCAGCTGCTAGTCATCTTTTACCTACTAACCACTCTACTAATTTTATTTTAAATTTTAAATCAATAAAAACTTTCGTCAAAAAAATATTTGGTCTTAATGCAGATGAGGCTAAACCGCAAATTTAACAAATTCTTCTGGAAAAGTTGAAAATACAAAAACACCCGAAGAAACTGTAAAAATATCTCAATTACTGTACGAAAGTGGCCAAAATGTGCTAAACTACTTACTGCAAAAATATACAAATGAAAATATACAAACCGTTTGTATATCAAGTCTGTTTGTATATGTATATTGAATATTGCATCAACAGTCCGTTTGTATATGTATATGTATATGTATATCCAAAACATTTGTATATATATACAAATTTGTATATGTATATTTGAATATACAAACCCACACTAACCGGAACGGTTCAACCAGCTTGTTCAGCCCTGTCAGATCTGTCGTGATTCTGACACCACCATCAGGTTTGTCCACTGTTACCATACCATGGACAAACGGTGCATTGTAGACTTTCTGCCAAATGCCCTGCTGCTCCATCAGATCAATTTCTGCCATTGCTTTGTCCCATCTGTACAGTGGAATTGAGCGCAGTTTCTGTGGAGGTGGCAGCTTCGCATTTGGGACCAACTGAATCTTGTGCTTGAACTCTGGAATTTCTCCAATGTCTGACTTCATGAGATTCTGCGTCTCCTGTAGAAGTGACAAGAGTCCAGCCTTCTTCCATTGAGCCAGCTGGTCTGACCTTGTAGCCAGTGCATGAATACTGCAACTCCCCATGGATTGCAGAGAAGCAAGGTCATAGATGTCTTCAGCTCTGCTTTCAGGCTGAGCACCCATTGTGTCGTTTGTGATGCAATTTTCCAACAATTGCATTTTGATGCTTTGTAGCGCAGCATCGAAGTTTGGATAGCATCTGTTGTCACCATTGGTGTGTTCATCAGCAGTAGTTGCACACTTTACCACTGATCGCACGGTGCAAGTGCTTCCATCCAGCACGAGTTCTAGTGCAGCTATTGCATCTCTGCCGATCAGTGCTCTGTACTCATCTGGCAGCACCAGCACATCCAAACGTGCTTCGCGCTGTTGGTAGGAGACTGTTGCAGGAAAAGCGCCCTTCACACCATTGATTTCTGAACCATCAAAATTGGTCAGCTTCTGCTTGGCTGAGTGCAGTGGAGTGTTCGCAAAATCATGCAGATATTGTGACCAAGTGATACCCGTGATGTCTGAACAGCTGTCAGCTTCCGCCATAACTATCGCTGACTGTCCAAAGTCAGAGGCGATGTGTACGGTACCAGTGAAAGACTTGGCCAAAGTGCTATCAATGACACGCACACGTCTCCTTCTTTTGGCTCGCGAATGAACAGCTTTGGTCTGCTTAACACCGTTCTGACCCTCATCTCGGAGTTTCTTGTAACAGCACTGCTTGAAATGATTCAGAACGGAGTGGCATTTTGCGGCAATTTCGCAGTTTTCGGTGAAGATCTCGGTAACCAGCTAGGATCTGGAAACGGGAGTACCAGAATATGAAAGGCCATTGGAACAGCTACAAAACCATATGCGAGTCGGGATCGTAGCTTAAGAAACGAATGAACGGTGATCGTTTGAATGGAGACTGTCAGAGCTATTAAAATGAGCCCGAAAATTGCTGGCGACCCAACTTTGAGGGGGTGTAGCTCCGGTTCCAGGGGGTTGCTGGTGGCCGGGCATGCACCGTTGGTCTTCGACTGTGCTCTATTTTAAGAGATATAAATATCAGCCGGATCCGTGAGAGGACCCTGCTTGCCCCGTCTCTTCGTCACCAAAGCTGACTTTCTCGCAAAATGTATCTTAAGTCCCAACACTGATTAGTGCGCTAGAAATTCGATTTTTAAATTTTGGTCCCATAGTTAAGCGGACCGATTTTCAGAAGGCCGTATCTCGAGCGTGGAGCGTCGAATCGGGATATCCTTTGCGGTGGTTATATAACCTATCCATAGGTATTAGTCCTCCAACTTTGAGCCCTCCACGCCAAAGCCATAAGCAGTCAACTGCAAGTCGCACAGTCAAGAACGGGTATATCCAATCCGAAATGTAGTGAACAGGCCATAAATGCCTTGAAACTTGTCAATAATCTACTTAAGATCATAATTTCTGTGTAAAACAGCAGGCAACTGCTGAAAAAACCTTGGTTTGTACGTGTGTAGGCAGTACTTATAGGTTTCTGACCGCTTTTGGTCTTTAGACAGTCGTTTCAGACTTTATTATGACATGCTGCACGCTTAAAGTGAAAGAAAACTCTTATTTCAGATGAAAAAAGTTGAGCACCGCGCAACTCTTATTTCGTGGCTATTTCTTATTTCTTATTTCTTACTTCGTAGGTGTGAACCGGTACGAAATAAGAAATAAGGCCGCTATTTCTTATTTCGTAGTGTGAACCGGGCCTTAAACTACTACGTGCCGTACTACAACTAGAGAAAAAATCAAATGACCTAATCTTGAAAAAAACTGGGATTACGTATCAGGGTCAATTTTCAGGGTTCTTATGTGTCTCAGTCAACGTAAAACTAAAGTTTACACCATATATGTGAATTTCAGCCAAATCGGTTGAGTTGGTCCCGAGTTATTTCAATACCGCCCCCAGAATAGTGAAAATAGCCAAAATTGGCCACTTTTCGCATTTTTTGGTCAAATTTACGGGTCTATAACTTTGGAACCGTTGGAGCTACCGCCAATATAAGTACCTTTTTCGAATCCCCACGGTCTGTAGATTCAGATTCACTGAAAAAATCGCATTCCGCCAGCTTCAGAAAAACCTGATTTTTTTCGTTGCACAAATTAGCGCTACAGGGGAGCGTTGCGCAGATTACAGCAATACCGGGGTTATGCATCTTTAAAAGGTACCTTTTTATAATTTTCTCACTAGGTAGGGCAGCAGCCCAGCAACCAGGTTGCTCTAAGCTTCTAAATGGACATTTTTGAAGTCACTGTATTTTAACAGCAAAAACACGACAATTTTCAAAAAAATTGGAAAAAAATAATGCTTACGGTAATTGAAATTTTCCGCGGTTCTATAATTTAATTGAAAATATAATTGTAATTAAAAATAATGGAAAACAATTTCAATTAATTTAAGAGTCAGTCTCTGAACCGATCGAGTCTCATTCTTCAGACCCAAAATTGAAACTTTGGCGCAGGAAGTTGAAAGTCGGTGCACTGATACCCCTTGGTGAGTTGTTAAACCACTGCAAAGGAATATCGAATTCGACGCTCCACGCTCGAGATATAAGCCCGCGAAGATCGGCTCTCTTAACTATGGGACCAAAATTTCAAACTCGCATTTCTAACTTACCAGTTGGACTTTGAAGTTGAAAATTGTGGATTTTACATAACTGTTTGAGTACTTTAAGATTACGTAGTCCAATTTCACTTTTGAGGAAAAAATTTTTTTTCGGCCTCCTTTGGCGCCCCATAGCTCGTCTGGAACCCCCTAGTCATATCTTTTTATTTCACATTATTGTAGCGCTATCAATTAGCTACGTTTTGGTATAAAATACGTCGAGCCAGCTGCCCGCCTTTTTGAGAAATAGGGTTTCAAATTTGAAAAACCCCAGACTTTTGCATTATTTTTTGAGCATAAAATTTCCAACTCTGATTTCTAACCTACCAGTTGGAGTTTGAAGTTAAAAATTATAGCTTTTACACAACTTTTTGAGTACTTTAAGATTACGTAGTCCAATTTCACTTTTGAGGAAAAAAATTTTTTTCGGCCTCCTTTGGCGCCCCATAGCTCGTCTGCAACCCCCTAGTCATATCTTTTTATTGCAGATTATTGTAGCGCTATCAATTAGCTACGTTTTGGTACAAAAACGTCGAGCCAGCTGCCCGCGTTTTTGAGAAATGTGGCTTCAAAGTTGAAAAACCCCGAATTTCGGCTTTATTTTTTGTGGATAAAATTTCCAACTCTGATTTAGAGAGGGATTTGGGATTAGGGATTTTGTAACATTTATGAAGATGTGGTCCACACTGTATCGCGACAGCATTACTGTTCATATGCAGCCACGTACGTAATCTATCTTGTAAATGGTAGCGAGCGGCGTCATTTTTGGTCGGGAGTGGCCAATTCCAGTCACCATCCTACCCTTGTGCGTTGTTTTTGTGTAATATAGAGTCCGGATGTGGGCGGAACTTCAAAAACAGGTTTAGCCGTCGCGTCTCGGAGCTTGGCTCATAGCTTGGGCTGGAGCGCCACTGCCATACGTCTTTTCCAATGCGCTCTGCTGTTGTTTCGCATCACAACTATGTGCTATGCAAGAAGATGATGAAGACGAATAAAAATCTGTTGCTGAAACTAAACTAAAAAACCTTGTCTCTTCATAATTAGAGTGAATATTTCTCAAAAAAACGCGGGCAGCTGGCTCGACGTACTTTATACCGAAAGGTAGCTAATTGATAGCGCTACAAGAATACGAAATAAAATGATATGACTAGGGGGGTTGCAGACGAGCTATGGGTAGGGATGGGCACGTAAATTAATTTTCGTAACGCGTAACGTAAATTAAGCGCCGATTTTTAATTTACGTTATGCTTAACAATTACAGTAATTAAAAAAATCTGGAAACGGAAATTAAACGAATACGAAAATTAAAATTTAGCAATACGTAAATTAATTTCCGTACGTGAATTAATTTACGTTCCTAGCGCAAAACAGATTTTTCTGTTGAATGATGAGCCCACCGCATTGTTTTGTTGTATTATAGATATATTTTTGGTTACTACTGAATCTTAAATGCGACTTTTAAGGCTAATTATTCGAAAATTTTTCGCCCTTGTCGCACAGAAGCCCAATCCCACTCTTCGAACTGCTAAACCGGTTGATTTCGGTCAATTTTACGGTCGGAATATCTTATACAAGTAGATACGTTTTTGAAGGCTTGAATTTGTCAATATGTTATCTCCCTGTATAAGAAAATAGGCAGAAAAGCCAAGCAACTATAAATCCATGTGTAGGTGCTGTACTACTGTTGGAAAGTTCAGGGTTGAAAAATAGGTTTAGGTTCAAGTCAAAGCCAATATCGAAATGTCAGGTTCAAGTCCATCTTCTAAAAAACCTGGACTATAAGCTTTCTATTGGCAGTGAAAAACATAGATCAGACTTTACGGGGCAGTGTACTTTCGTTTTCTGACAGTTTCAGTTTGAAAATAGGTATAGAAACATGACATCTATAAAATTTTGTGCAATCCAACCGAAAATTTTACATAGTTTGCCTAAAAATTGCACTTGAAATTTGAACCTGTGGAGAAAGTCCAATAAAACGAAGCAGGTTCAACTCCGGCTGAAATAAAATAAATTAAGGTTCAGGTTCAAGTCCACAAATTTCAGGTTAAAACCTATTAATAGATCCAGGTTCAGTCGGACTTGCCAACAGTATGTTGTATATTTAAAATGCATTCAAACAGAGAAGTGAAGTTACATAGTTTTCTTCACTACTAGTAATCTTGTACGTAAGTACTGTCATACGTTTAACGGTCAGTGTGCGGTAGGTACACTACAGTCTGTTGTAGTTGGCTGGCTAGTTGCTGCGCAGTTATAAAACCCTCAGCAGCTACAGTAATTCAGCCAAAAAACATACCCACATTTCATTCCTTCCTTTTGGTGTGAAATTAGATTTCAAAAATACGAATGCAATTCCAATCGAACAAACACAGAATTATAATTTGCATTGCATACAGTTCATTTTATGATTTTTTCCGCGATATTCGATTGCTACTACCTACTAGCGATTTTTGAAGAAAAACAAAAATTAATTAAGGGAAGCGCGTTTGCGCTTTCCCGGTGTAGTTATTGTTACCGCGGTCCATACTAAAAATTGTTTTCGTAGCATTCGAGGAGGGAGCAAATGCGCTTCTCTTATTATGTCGGAGTTTGACCAAATTTGAAAAAAAAGTGCCAAAAAAGGGTGTTTTTTCGGCCATACTTTTTAGCGTAACTTTTGTGTTTGTGGACCGATTCCTCTAATATTTGCAAGCATTGTAATTTGAAGTTTTTTCTATCTTTTGGTGAAGATTTGAGCGAAATTGGTCGATTCGTTTTCGAGCACTGCTTTTTTGAAAAAATGCTCTCGAGGGGGGGGGCTGGCGAAAAAACAAAATGGTGGTTTTCGGCATTTTTAAGGTACTTCTCGCGGTAACATAGTAACGTGTTATACATCAAAAGTTTGCAAAAATTCTGAATTTTTTATTCGTGCAGTCGGTTTTTGAATATTGTTTTTCGTTTTTGAGTTAAAAATTTTTTTAATTTTTGAAAATTGCCAGTAAAACCAACTAATGGTTTAAAGGTCCCCATGGATCGGACCTGTTACGTTTTGTTATGCAATGTGTGTAGTTTCATATTACGTGTGGTAGAATTGCATACTAATCCGGGATCAAAAGTTATGGCCGATTGAAGCACTAAAAATGGTCAAATTTTGGACACTTTTTTCGAATTTTTTTTACTTTTTGATTTTTGAAGCGGGGAAGAGGGTTGCGCGATCTGGCGAAGGTCTGGAGCTCTGGGACTTTTAGGTTTTGTTAAGGAATGGTTATAGTTTGAAACTAAGGGTCGTAGACGTTTTTTCGACTCTGGGATCAAAAGTTATGAAACATTGAAAAATAGTAAGAGTCGGTTTTTCTTGGTTATGAGACCCTGTGTTCAGGACATGATAATCTGGGTAAGAAGTTTTGCGATTTGGCTCAAAATTTGTGTCAGGATGTAAGGACACAATATAAACAAGATTTTAACATTTTTGGGCGAAAATTCGAAAAAAAAATTTTTTGGACTTTTTGCCGTATTTAGCTCATAACTGTAGTAAAAGTAAACGTGCAAACGTGGGGATTGCATATTATGAATGAGAAAAGGCTGTTCTTTCCATCGGTGCACAGCAAGCTGCGATCAGAAAGCTCTAAAGATATTTATGTCGGATTTTGTACAAAATTGAAGAAAATGCAAAAAACGCTATTTTTTGGGGCTATGCTTTTTTAGCATAAGTTTCATATTTCTGGACCGATTGCTCTAATATTTGGAGACATTGTAGATTGAAGTTTTCTCTATCTTTTGGTGAAGATTTGAGTGAAATTCGTTCATTCGTTTTGGAGTACTTATCAATTGAAAAAATGCTGTCGAGGGGAGCTGAGGAAGAAAGAAAATGGTAGTTTCGGTGTTTTTGAGATAATTTTCAGGCTTACATAAAGGTGGTATACATCAAAGCTTTGCAGGCATTCCGAATTTTCTATTTATGGAGTCCGTTTTTAGTTAAAAGGAAAACTATAAACAGGAGGATACAGTATTGGTTGACGAGATATTATAGCGATTGGAAACTACAGTATTAAGGGAAGCGCGTTTGCGCCTTTCAGTGTGGTTATTGGGTAGCGCGGCCCATACTAAATTGTTTTGGTAGCATTCGGGGAAGGAGCAAAACGGTTCCCTCATTATGTCGGAGTTTGGACAACATTGAGAAAATGCCAAAAAGGGTATTTTTTCGGCCATACTTTTTAGCATAACTTTTGTATCTGTATTTGTATCTAAAAATGGCCAAATTTTGGACATTTACTGTACTTGAATTTTGTTGAATTTTCAGTGGCAGGAATGTGTAAATGATATTATTTTAGTGCACCAGCCAATAGAAAACGTGTCACCAGCACCTAAATTGGCCGATCCACAAGCTCAAGAAATAGGGCGCCGAACGTGACATACATTTTTGCTCAAAAGTTTCGTCATCACTGATGTTTCTAAGCGCATAGCAAGTAAATCGCTGGCTCAAATGTGTTCAGATGCACATTAATCGAAGCCTCTTGATCTGATCATCTCAAAAATACAGCCCACGTCTCAGTCTGATGCTTAATAACTGTTATCGGTCGAAATTCTGCAGACCTACTTTTAACCCTTCCGGTACCTGATCTGCCGGTGGCTGTTGTTTTAGCGGCTTGCCGTCAGCTAAGTCATCAACAAGTTTTTATCACCACCGCACAGACAATATAAATAAGGTGGCAGATCGTAGGCCGCCCGTTGCTGACCCTGCTACACGCACGCACTGACTAGAGATAAGGTAGCAACTGGGCCATGCTGCATGGGTAACGTAACTGACAGCATAATTTACATGCGGTGGGTTACCTACAGTGTATCTCATCCTACGCTCTACGCCTAAATGTTGGGAGCTTCGGCTGGGTGTCCAGCTACGGACATACCAGTACCTTATGTTTACTACCGTTTTTGGTCCCTTAAGTGGTCGAAAATCGAAATTTCGAGCACGATTTCAGATGCAGCATGACCTGGCGAATCGATGCTTAGGTGTGCTCAACTGCAACAACACTGAAGAGCTGCTCACTCTGTACACTTGAAGCAGAGGGGCAGAGCAGACATGGGCTACGATTTGGGCTGAAGTCATACATGGGCCGGAAAAATCCAGAGGGGGGTAGGGGGGTTGGAGCATACATGTACTAGGGGGGTTTGGGGGGTTACCCCCTGCTGAAAAGGTTACCCCCCTCACCCCCCCCTTCCGAGCAAGTTAAGGGACCCCCCCCCCCGACCCAAAAATACAAGTACTAGTAGTGACTCCAGTACTAACAAAGTGGCTCAGAAATCGCTCAGAATGTCTTTTAAATGCGTTTTTGAGTGCTAAATTTTCAAAATTTTCTCGCCCTGGTCGGGCAGAAGCCCAACCAGGCCACTTCAAACTACTAAAACTTGTAATTTTTTGCTTATTTTTAACTCTGAAACGCTATTTGGCACCTTAAAATAGCGATTTTTAGCCTCCTTACTGGAAAAAACGTGCTAAAAACGCATTTCCAAGCGTTTTGGAGCTTTTTGAAATTTTGGACCCCCCTGTGGGCAAACCCCCCTCGACCCCCCACCTGAGGAAACCCCCCTACCCCCCTCCCCCCTGGTCGGCCTGGAGCTGTTACATGTATGGGTTGGAGACCTCGGGGGGGGGGGGGGGGGACCCCCCAAAAAAGGCCAAAAAACGCCTATTTTGTCTTAAATAAGCGAAAATTTCCTCCCTCCGGGAGGGGGGGTGGGCGAGGGGGGTATGGCCGACCAAGGGCTTTGGAAGGGCCACTACCTTTTCTGCGATTCTCTACTTAGTTCATTTCAGATCGCTGATCGCATCAATGCTTGACTGATAAGCAGCGACAGCAGTTTACTTTTTTAAATTTTCAGATGTTCTTGCACAACTATGCATATCGATATCGAATACCATCGAATTATGATATCGTAGGAACACTAATAAATGCATTCAGTAATCGATACATGGGCCAGAGAAATGGGGGATTAGTTGGGAAAAGTCGCCAAAATGTTGATGAGCTGCTGCGAACTCGTCTATTTTCCTAAAATTTTGCCCACATTCTCGGCAAGGGGGGTTGAACAAGTTACAGAATGTATTTACGTGCTATGCCATGCTTGAGTATAATCTTTAAAATTGATTGGAAATTCAGTAGAAATGACATAGTCACCGAAAATGGCAGTAAACATAAGGTACTGGAAGGTTTAAGAGTAGGTCTGCAGAATTTCGACCGATAACTAAAGCAATAAAGCATCAGACTGAGAGGTGGCCGGTAATTTTAAGATCATCAGATCAAGAAGCTTCGATTGATGTGCATCTGAACACATTTGAGCCAGCGGTTTACTTGCTATGCGCTTAGAAACATCAGCAATGAAACTTGTGAGCAAAAATGCAAGTCATGTTCGGCGCCATATTTCTTGAGTTTGGATCGACCAATTTAGGTGCTGGTGGAAAGTTTTGTTTATTCTATGTGTCGAGATCTTCACTGGTGCAAAAGTGATTTGTATTTTTCTAATGACCAAAAATTTTGTCTCTCTCCGTGACGAAAACGTTCAAATTTGGCGCCAAAATTTTGGCTAGAACAAAGCTAGGCACACCACCCGGAAGCCCGTTGTCTGAGCTGCACAAAGCATGAAACTGCATCGCGATAGCTTCTGAAATGTGTGAATGACAGCTGATTAAACAGCAGCCGCAAAAAGTGGCCTGGATCATACTTCGAGATTTGGCTTATTTGCCACCCCTGGGCATAATCGAGAGCTCTGCACTACATTGTATGTCTGTTGGTGAAGCAGGTCGCCCAGACCGTCCTGTTAGATTTACAGAGTGTTCTCCACTGTTGCCTATGTAAATGCAGGGATATCTCTGCAAAGTATCCCCTATCACAATAGTGGATATATGAATAAAGGTGTAGTTATTGGAGTCAGTTTCCAAGATGTAAAGAACAGGATATCAACTTTTTAGCTCCAAAGCCCAACTAGCCAATAACTACACCCGCGCAAAGGCAATCGCCACGGCACTGCTGAATGCGTCTGAGTCGTGTGGATCTTGTGTTGCGCTTATGGCTTACTAACGCCAGTTGTTTTCTGTTCTATGCATCGATTCTAGGTCCATATGCCCCCACCATGGAATAAGGTAGCATCCATGGGCACGTTTTTTTGGGCTCGGCCAGGCCCAGCAGGCCTTTCAGCAGAGGGATATCCGGCCGGCCCATTGGTTGCGCTTATGGCTTACTAATACTAACGCCAGTTGTTTTCTGCTCTATGGATCGATTCTACGTCAAAGTGCTATGGAATAGAGACCACCCCCAAAGCTGAGCTGGACTAGCAGTAGTCACGCCACATCAAACGGTTCTTTTTAGTTTTACACAGGCGTCATACGCTAGAATAAGCATGCAACATTCCAGTGCCAGTGGTTATAGCATTAAGACCAGAAAATCTCAATATCTAATATGTGAATAGCTCACACTCCCAAGACCGAATACTTCATTAATAATGACAAATTGATGCTTAACTTGTACTGATTTTGGATTTTGGTTGATTGATGGAAAAACAGCTTTGTAAAGCCAATCATAAGTTCAATTTCAAAGATTGTCAGTATTGCACATTAGAGCAAAACATACGTAAAATCTGTGCCCATAGTTTCAAAAGACAGGTTAAGTAACCTTTTGTATACTGTCATCACAGCTCAGCTGCTGTTTTGGTTTTGTGAGGTTTTGGGTATGAGCATGTCAATCTGTCCCCAGCTGATCAAAGTTACTTTGCAGTAAGCAGAAACATCCACTGAAGCACAGATTTTCTTTCCTGGCATTGGACGGACTTTGATTGTATGTATGCGTCAAACAAGAACTGTGAGATTTTGCTTGGCAAAGCACCTGCAGACAATGCAGAAACAGTTTCGCTCTCAAACAGATGGGTTGCAGTGTGTTCAGGTTGCACTGCAGAAACTGGATAAACATAGTGTAGTAATGTAGCATCACAAAATTGGTCAGCTGAGACAGCAGTAGACAAATAGAGCGATTCTAGGTGTTCCAAATTGCTACCTCCGATTTGTTGAGATCACATGATCATCTTTGACCCGTATTTATGACTTACTTTGTGGTGTCTGTGGCAGTGGTTGCTGTTTGTTGTAGAGAATAATTAAACAGTAGAAATAGAAAAGTTTGTGCAGTTTATGCTTATAGAGTTTGTAGACCTGAAAGGGGCCGTGCATAATAAACCGGTGTTCAAAAGTTCAAAATTTGGATCCCACCTCTCCCAACATATTTTACGTTTTCAGCATGACCGCCCTAAAAACTCCAAAGTTTTTCGGTGACCTGCCTGAATTAAACTTGATACTGTCTCCATGAATGGAAATTGGCCGGGGGTGGTATTGGCCAGTGAGGGGAGGGGTATACCCCAACACCCCCGGCCCATGTATGATTAAAAGAGGTCTTCCCCACCCAAAATTGGCCAGGATTGGGCCCTCTGCGATCATCGCCCCCCACCAGCAAGAGCTGGGCTGGCTCTGCCCGTTTTGGATTTTCGGCACGCCTGGCCGGAATCAATTTTTGAGAGCCGGGCCGGGCCGGCCGTGTGGGGCATGCACAGCAGAAATTTTAGAGCGAAATTTAAATTAAGCACAAAATAGAAATACACACTCGTTTTTCTGTTTTAAAATGCTACTTTTGAAAGCTTAACTTTAATTTTAGCGTTCAATTTGAGAATTCAGACCAAATTTTCAAAACTTTAGTTAGACAAAGCAAAAACCAATGGGCCGGCCGGATATCCCTCTGCTGAAAGGCCTGCTGGGCCTGGCCGAGCCCAAAAAAACGTGCCCATGGATGCTACCTTATTCCATGGTGGGGGCATATGGACCTAGAATCGATGCATAGAACAGAAAACAACTGGCGTTAGTAAGCCATAAGCGCAACACAAGATCCACACGACTCAGACGCATTCAGCAGTGCCGTGGCGATTGCCTTTGCGCGGGTGTAGTTATTGGCTAGTTGGGCTTTGGAGCTAAAAAGTTGATATCCTGTTCTTTACATCTTGGAAACTGACTCCAATAACTACACCTTTATTCATATATCCACTATTGTGATAGGGGATACTTTGCAGAGATTTACGTATGGCTGGAATCTTATTCGTTACGACGTTACGGAAATTAATTTACGTAACACGTTACAGCAAGAAATTAGCCGTTTTAATTTTCGTAACACGTTACGAATACGGAAATTAAAATCTGGTAAAACAGAAATAACGCGTACGTAAATTACCGATTTTAATTTACGTTGCCCATCCCTAGCTATGGGGCGCCAAAGGAGGCCGAAAAAAATTTTTTTCCTCAAAAGTGAAATTGGACTAAGTAATCTTAAAGTACTCAAAAAGTTGTGTAAAAGCTATAATTTTTAACTTCAAACTCCAACTGGTAGGTTAGAAATCAGAGTTGGAAATTTTATGCACAAAAAATAATGCAAAAGTCTGGGGTTTTTCAAATTTGAAGCCACATTTCTCAAAAACGCGGGCAGCTGGCTCACGTATTTTATACCAAAACGTAGCTAATTGATAGCGCTACAATAATCTGAAATAAAAAGATATGACTAGGGGGGGTCCAGACGAGCTATGGGGCGCGAAAGGAGGCCGAAAAAAAATTTTTTCCTCAAAAGTGAAATTGGACTACGTAATCTTAAAGTACTCAAAACGTTATGTAAAATCCACAATTTTCAACTTCAAAGTCCAACTGGTAAGTTAGAAATGCGAGTTTGAAATTTTGATCCCATAGTTAAGAGAGCCGATTTTCGCGGGCTTATATCTCGAGCGTGGAGCGTCGAATTCGATATTCCTTTGCAGTGGTTTAACAACTCATCAAGGGGTATCAGTGCACCAACTTTCAACTTCCTGCGCCAAAGTTTCAATTTTGCGTCTGAATAGGGCAAAGGGGCAAAACTAGACCTATTTCTTTTACAGATTTTAAATAGTAGTCGTAGTTAGTAGTCTCTAAAAATCACCAAAAATAATTAGTAGTCTTAGTTAGTAGTCTCAAAATTTCTCGATTTTGAATATGTAGTCGTAGTTAGTAGTCAATTTGTAGTAAGCAAAATTTTGAATAAAATTACGACATTTTTAGGTTTAGGATATAAAACAAGAATTTGAAAATCTAAAATAGTGAAGCAAACAAGGGAGGGGTGGACATTTTAAGAAATATCATCTATTTTTCTACAAGGTGTGATACTAAAAATGCCTATTAATTTCTACTACGAAAGACATAAATTTAGGATTAGCTTCAAAATACGCGGTTATCTTGTTTACAAATTCAAAAGATATATTTTCGTTATTATTAAACCTATATTATTTTGCTTACCAAGAAACAAGCAAACATGCACTTTGCTTTGTTTACAAACGGTCAAAAATTCAATAAATATTCCCAAATATAACAGGACAATTGCTTTTGAATGACAAAAAGTTGTCAAAACTAGTGAACAAGCTCAATTAACAAAAACCCACCGATAAAATGGCACCATTTCCGTTTCTAAATGGCTAATGTGCATGATACGACCAAATAAATTCCAGAATTTGCTGACTACTAATTCACAAATTCAAAAGGTATTTTGTAGTCAATTTGTAGTCACTAAATCTGAATATGTAGTCTAATCAATTTGTAGTCTTGATGACGTCATAAAACCCCAAAAATTAGTAGTTAGTGGTTAGTAGTTAGTAGTCACTAAATCTGAATATGCGTCTGTGGTGTATTGGTGAGTATCTCGGCTCCCATGCACGCGGCGCATGACACGTAGCGGGTTCGAGTCCGTCTCGGCCCATTCTGATTGCCTCGCATGTGGCCCATCTGGGTTATTGCTGGATTATATCTGGTGTACATGTGCGTTGTATAAAGTTATTTATTTAGTCACCACAAAATAGGTCTAGGCAAAACTCGATCGGTTCAGAGACTGACTCTTAATTTAATTTAATTGAAATAAAAAACGGAGTCAATAATTTAATTCTAAATGAATTAAAATTTATATTCCATAATTTTACATCACTAATTGATTGATTGAGAAATGCTGCTCTCACAAGAAAATTTAACAGTACAACACTTGTATGCCACACGTAACATGGATCACGGCCATATACTGTATGCAGTGGATTAGAAGGCATACCAACAGTCCACAAAACATACACCAAATACAGCTAAATAGAGGACAAAGCAGAGCTACATCAGAATGACTCTCGGTTGCGCAAAGCGATTAGTAGCAGTTTTCTGCTGCGGTTGCACCACCGAACCGGCTTTGGCAATCAATTTTCCGAACCATGTCTTGAACAAAGCTTTTCTGTACGACTTTGCAAAGGCAACATGGAACAGAATGGCTCCAGAACCGTTGAGAAAGGCCGCCAGAGGACCGAAAACTTCACCGATCACAATAACCAGCACACTCAATTTGAGCGGCAGAAAATAAGAGCCGAACACAACAGCAATGATGTTCTTTAGATAAAGAACAAGAAAGAAACTGATAGTGAAGAAATTCAAGAGAACAGTGCCTATGAGTAGACTGCGCTTAGCTCTCTCCTGTTTTCTCCTTTCCTCCTCATTGACGTTGCCGCTGAAGATTTTGCGGACGTTAAGCATGTACACAATCGCCAGACAGACCTGCACAGTTAACAAACTGCTGTACAAAATGATTTGAAAAGCCATTCTGAAATGAATAAGCAGCATGCGCTTCAACCTGAAAAGCTCGAACCCCAACCACTCGGCAATCGCAACGCGATTGTAGTCAACATAGCCATAGAGTGTTGTAGCGAGCAAAGAAAATAGAATCAAACATGCAAATATCTTAGCAGCGCGCTTTCTATGCTTCATAGCATTATAACGGAACGGTTTGTTTATAGCTATGATCCGGTCATAGATTAAAGCTGCTAGTAACAGCTGATTGAGGATTTGGAAAAAGTCGCTGGGTGCTGCAATAATGCATTCAATCGCAACATTCACTCCTAACCAACAGTATGACTTGTTGAGGAAAGATTCTATGAAATATGAGTCCTTCAAACTGAGAAATACACCTAGCAAAAGATCTGTCACTATCTCAGCTAAATGGATGTAAAGCGCTGTTCCCGGCTCTAAGCCTAGCATGGTCTGACGAATGATGCTGATATTCAGTGTATTTAGTAAAAGACTGATTGGGATGGCCAAGTAACGGCCAAACAGCAAGTAAACTGGCTTGATATTTTCCTCCAGTTCGCAAACCCCGGTTTTGCACATTCCAAACGAGTAGAGCCACCTGAAGTGTCTGATTTCATAGTAGCTAGACCAAAAGCTCAGATCCCAGTACTCCCAAAAACCGGTTTGGCATCGATAGAGAGAACGGAAAGCAAATGCTGCTTCAAAGTATCTCCAGGTCAGCTGACCGGTTGTCAGTAACTCTTGCGCATCATTGCGCAGGAATTTTATATGGAAGGTGCTGCCACATAGCTCAGTGGCTTCTGTAAGATTGAACGACTGTTCTCTCAATCTCACCAACTCCAATAGACAGCGGTATTGTTCAATGCTTTTGTATCTCCGATTGCAGTATGTTTGTACAACAAATAGCAAAAGCACAGTAAGCAATAATTTCATGTCTACTGCAGTTCAATCTGAACTGGGCTGTGATAGCAGTGAATGTCACGTTATCTTGCATGTCTTAGCAGCGTGCGCATTCAGGGCTGGGAACAATTGACTATGGACTGTCTTCCTGCGATGAACCCCTGTTCTTGTCTGGTTGAGCACGTCAAGTTGCCTGATGTTCTGTAAAATTGAAGTCTTCGCTGCATTTCTCACATTGTCTCTGCCAGATTAGATACTGTGAAAGGCGAGCTTTACTGAGATAACAGACGAAACAGCAATGAGATTACTAACAAACAGAGGACCTCCCTCATCTATTCAATGATATGAGTTGATAACGTTGTCTTCATAACATACAGTGCAAAGGTCGTTAGAACTAGAAACTCCAAAATCCTAAGGTTTTGGGTGGAATTCGAACTGGCTGCTGTGTTTTCCTGCCTTCAAGGGAAGGCACTTTGTACCCGTCGAAATAAAGTTTTCTACCATTCAGCAAAACTCGCCTAAAAAAGCAACCCCTCAACAACATTCTGAGAAATATTACAATGCAACCATACATGTATTAGGGGGTTTGGGAGGTTACCCCCTAGCTAGAAAGGTCAAACACCCCCTCACCCCCGAAACAGTTTAGGGACCCCCCCCCCCCGACTCAAAAATGCAAGCACTAGTAGCGGCTCCAGTGCTAACAAACTGACTCGGACAGAAATATTAAATTCGCTTGAAAAGTCTTTGGAAACCAAATTTGGCCTTTCCATTGCTTCATATTTAAGAGAAATTGGTGTTTTTGGAAGCCCTTTTTAATTAATCGTGTTTTGCTTCTTTTAGCTTTAAAACGCTATTTGGCTGCTTAAAATCGCGATTTTCTACCTCCTTACTGAAAAATCGCGACAAAAAACCCATTTCCAGGCGTTTTGAAGCTTTTTGAAATTTTGTCGCCCCTTTCTGGCGACATTACTCGACCCCCACCTGACGGAAACCCCCCTCCCCACACACCCACGCAGGCCCTTTCCTCGATCCGATCCGATCCGATCTGGCGGGGGCGTACGATGTACAGCCCTACGATCAGACCTGCACGGTCCATTTCGTTACCCCTGATATCGTCATCTCGGACGTTTGCCCTTCTTTCACTGCCAAGCCACTCAAGCCATGCTGTTGGGCGCCAGGTACTAAGAGAGTGCCTGGCGTGGTGACGTCATGGTGCCGACAGCTCCCAACGGCCGCCCGGCCAGGTGGCCAAACCGGTATTGGCGTTATTGCTGGTTTCTCAGACGGCTCCTGACGTCGTTGATCTTCCCTCCAACGCGGCATGCTTTTTGGAGCGGCTTTCGGTGCAACGGCAGATCCAGTTGGTTCCCATTTTACCTACTCGCTGTAACCAGTTTTCGGTGGCCTGGGTGGAGCTTTATGCCGACGACAACTCTTTGCGGCAAGAGACTTGCCCCGCCGAGTGGATGAGCGCACGACGTCGCGCACAGTGGCCATGTGCCCTAAACCACTACACCAACTGTGCCGGCCCTTTCCTCTTACGTACATGTATGAATTACTGTTGATTGGGTATACCGAACCAATACCGAAAAATGGGTATTTTTGGGAATACCTACCCAATAAATACCTACCGATTCCAGGTATTTTAATAAATACCCATACCGGGTATACCGATTATTTTGGGAATACCCAGGTATTTGGGAATCGGTATTTTTTGTCCAGCTTAGTGCAATTTTTATTCAAAATTCCCTATGATCACAATATTTTCCTTGTAATTTTGTATTTTTGCGGCATGCAGATACACATTCTATTACGATATCCTTTCAAAATATCGAATTTGAATGATTTTTAGTCCGCTGACCCTACTCCCTGTCCCAAACTTGTTTTGTCATTAGAAAGCGTTGGTCTACAGTAGTTTTGGCTTAACTTGACACTGCTCCTTAATAATCAAGTCTCAATGTAGTTTATGTACTGTACATTCACAATCAACAAAATAGCTCCGCATTTTGTAGCATTTCTGTTTGTTAGCCAAAATTACTTATAGAAACGATTTTCACTCCAGTAAAACTAAAAAAAATAGTTTCAAAAAATTCCTTAAAAAAACCTGTAAATAGCATTGCTTTTTTATGAATTTTCTAGCCTCTGACCTTGAAAATGACTAATTCCATGGTTTTGTAAATGGGAAATTCAGTGTTTTGACTATGTAAACGTTTTCAGCAAATACCGAATAAATACCGGTATACCGGTATTTTTGCGAATACCTACACATACCGAACCGATTCCTGGGTATGCCGAAAAATACCTACCCATACCGAACCGATTCCTGAAAATCCCATACCCAAACAACAGTAGTATGAATGCAACCATAACCGTTCAGTCAGCTACACCATACTGTACTTTGATGTCAGGTTGCGTTCTTGAGGTGTCAAAAGGTACTGTAAAACTGATCCCTTGTGACTTCCGAACGAAACCAAAGCAGTACTGTTGGATAGATTCATGCCAAACACAGTGACACTAAAGAATTTCATAAGAAAAAAGTTGACAAATCCATAAAATGAAATGACATAACAAAATAAATTTTGCTGTAAACTCTTCAGTAACTAACTTGTGTGTCCTTCCCGAATGCGCGTAGAATCTGACATATTTCTCCAAGTAGTCTGATACTTTAAGCTTGATACGTAGCACACGCGAACCCACAAGCTTCTTGAACATCAAACTGACCCAGTAATCCTAAGGCAAATTTGAATTTCGCGCCATTTCCAACAGGCTGCTACCGGATTTGGCATGGATTGCCTGTCTATCAAGGCGTAGTTGCCCAGGTAAAACGTCTGACGAACAACGGCGTCGAGACCCATTTGTGCACTCAGGCCCAGCTTGTCCATCCACCTGACGTTGCAAAAATCGGATATTAAAATTTGGATAGCAATTTACGTACATAAAACCAGCTACGTAGCTATCCGATAGGTCCTTGGCTCCACCGTTGTACATTGTTGCCGTTTCTCCTAACCATATTTGGGGCGGTTTTTTGAGTCGGTGACTGTGCCTTTTTACCAAGTCAGTTGCTCTTCGTATCACTGGTTTCACTTCATCCATCACTGTTGGGTCAAGAAAAGTTGACACCTCTGCTGATTTGCCGTCCCCGTAGTAACTTAAAAGTGAAGAATTTCTTAGCTTATTTAACAATTTTCAAATTGAAACTTTTGTACTGATGAAAGGTTATTGCGTCCACGAATTTGGTTCCTCCTGCGATGAGAAATCTAAAGAAAGATGCATAGATTAAAGTTGTTTTAATAGAGGTGTATCATCGGTTTAGTCTGGCTGGCTGTTAGTGTTTCCGATCAAATTAAAATTAAACAACAAAATTAAATTGTTTTGGCCAAAATCACCAAATAAATAGCAATTTAATAACAAATTAAATTTCTCGCGATGACTGTCAAACAAATTAAAATAATATTAAATTTCGTAAAATTGGCCCAGAAATTTGATATAAATTTGATATAAATTTGCTTGGTTTGGCAGCTTCGCTAACCAAAGTCTGACTACAAAACAACAAGTTCAGTCCAAAGATGACCTTATTCATGCTTACAGCGAAGATATCAACTCATTAAATGCTAATTTGTAGACCATTTGTCGCCAGCTGAAGAAAGGTCTACTCATTTTGGACTGACACGACCCAGGCTTTGAGCTGTTTCCTCAGAAATTGAGTATTGATTTTAGCAAATTTATATTTAACTCATATCAAATAACAAATTTGTATCAAATTAAATTTCAGAATTTAAGTACCAAGCAAATTAATAGCAAGTTATTTTCTTCTGAAGGCTGAACAAGCAATTTAAGAGTCGGTCTCTGAACCGATCGAGTCTCAGTATTCAGACCCCAAAATTGAAACTTTGGGCTAGAGAGCTGTAAGTTGGTACACTAATACATACTTATGAGTTGTCTTTCGGCCCCAAAGGATTAGTGGATTTGACGCTCCAATCCCGAGATACAGCCTTCTGAAAATCAGCCCGCTTAACTATGGGACCAAAATTTCAAACTCGAATTTCTACCCAACCAGCTGGAGCTGGAAGATAAAAATTTGCGTTTTTGCGTAACTTTTGGAGTACTTTAAGAATATGCAGTCCAATTTTGTGTTAGAAGAAAAAACAATTTTTTCGACCTCTTTGGCGGGCCATAACTCGGCTGGAACCCCCCCTAGAGGCGCTTTTTTATTTCATAACTTTGTAGCGCTTTTTATAAGCTTCATTTTGGTATAGAATGTGCTACGATTGCTGGTGGCCAATCGAGTGAAACTTGGCCTCAAATGTCACCAACTCGAAAAATTCGCATGTTTCACTATAGACATAATTTTCCAAATCGAATTTCTGACTTAATAAACGGAGTTGAGCTTTGAAAATTTGGGTTTCCAGAGTACTTTCAGTGTGCTTTCGGAATATTTAGTGGATTTAGCATTTAGAGGAAAAAAAATTTTTTTTCGACCTATTTGGCGGGCCATAACTCGGCTGGAACCCCCTAGAGGTACTTTTTTGTTTCATAACTTTGTAGCGCTTTTTATAAACTTCATTTTGGTATTGAATATGCTTCGATTGCTCGTGGCCAATTCGGTGAAAATTGGCCTCAAATGTTGAGAACTCATAAAAATTTGGCCTTCCAAATGAGGGAATTTTTCGAGTTTATAACCTATGAGGCCAATTGTCACCAGAATGGCCACGGGCAATCGAAGCATATTCTATGCCAAAATGAAGCTTATAAAAAGCGCTCTGAAGTTATGAAATAAAAAAGCGCCTCTAGGGGGTTTCCAGCCCAGTCATGGCCCGCCATAGAGGTCGAAAAAAAATTTTTTCCTCGAAATTCTAAATCCACTAAATGTTCGGAAAGCACACTGAAAAATCCACAGTACTCTGGAAACCCAAATTTTCAAAGCTCAACTCCGCTTATTAAGTCAGAAATTCAATTTGGAAAATTATGTCTATAGTGAAACATGCGAATTTTTCGAGTTGGTGACATTTGAGGCCAATTTTCACTCGATTGGCCACCAGCAATCGTAGCACATTCTATACCAAAATGAAGCTTATAAAAAGCGCTACAAAGTTATGAAATAAAAAAGCGCCTCTAGGGGGGGTTCCAGCCGAGTTATGGCCCGCCAAATAGGTCGAAAAAAAATTTTTTTCTTCTAACACAAAATTGGACTGCAGATTCTTAAAGTACTCCAAAAGTTACGCAAAAACCCAAATTTTTATCTTCCAACTCCAGCTGGTAGGGTAGAAATTCGAGTTTGAAATTTTAGTCCCATAGTTAAGCGGGCCGATTTTCAGAAGGCTGTATCTCGGGATTGGAGCGTCAAATCCACTAATCCTTTGGGGCCGAAAGACAACTCATAAGTACGTATTAGTGTACCAACTTACAGCTCTCTAGCCCAAAGTTTCAATTTTGGGGTCTGAATAGGGCAAAGGGCCAAGACTCGATCAGTTCAGAGACTGACTCTTAATAGTTATTTAATTAGAAAATAAATTTACTCGGAAACACTACTGGCTGTAAGTTTTGTATTGGTCAATCGGTTCACTGAAATTAACACAGCATCGACGCAACTTCACAATTTTTACTGTCAAACTTTTGGCCATGTCTGTCATTTCAACCACTAGTCATGCACGTCCATATGCTGGCTGTAGCGGTACCTACAAAGTGACGGTATTTCAGCCAAACTGATTGACCAACGGGAAAGTTACAGTAAAGCGAAACCCCCGAATAGATACCATAACACTTCTAATAATAGCGTTTTGCTATTGTTTTTTCGTGATTGCTTTTGGGGCGCTAGTATTGAGGCGTATGCGTTTATTATTTCAATGCTACATTGGCCAGCTCAAATATCCTCCGTTTTCTGAAAATACAGGGTATTTCTGTCTTAATAACACAACACAAGCCATCTTTACGTGACTTTTAGTCAGACTAATGTTTGCAAGCTTAATCAAAGAAAATTGTCTCAAAGGGACGGTGTTCTACATTGGAAATACGTACCGGAGAGTGCTGCATTGGGTACCCGGGTACACTAACCAGCACTTAGCATTTTCCGCAACAAAAATCAGATCCTGTTAGTGTACCCGGTACACTAACTGGCACTTAGCGCAATCATGTTAAACTGCTTGTTTTCACGATTTCTGGGCAAAAATGATACCTTCCATTTAAGATTACTGTTTTTGCTATGTAAATTAGAGTGGTTGGTCAAAATTTTCATTCTTGTGAGGTTTGCGTCAATAAAAGCGATTGAAAAAGAACCAAAATATATGTAGACCTGCTTTAAAGGTACCGGAGAGTGCTGCATTGGGTACCCGGGTACACTAACCAGCACTTAGCATTTTCCATTACAAAAATCAGATCCTGTTAGTGTACCCGGTACACTAACTGGCACTTAGCGAAATCATGTTAAACTGCTTATTTTCACGATTTCTGAGCAAAAATGCAGTTTTCCAATCCATATTACTGTTTCTCCCATGTAAATGAGCGTGGTTGGTCAAAGTTTTCATTCTTGTGAGGTTTGCATCAGTAAAAACGATTGAAAATGAGCAAAAATATACGTAGACCTGCTTTAAAGGTACCGTAGTGTTGGAAATTTTTGACACCCGTGACATAAAACCTATCTCCAAATAGTGTACCCCGGGTACACAATCCGGCACTAAGTGCCAGTTAGTGTACCCCGGGTACGCTATCTGGAGGGGTACCCTATGCAGCACTCTCCGGTACGTACGTATAGACCTATTTCTTTTACAAATTTTAAATAGTAGTCGTAGTTAGTAGTCTCTAAAAATCGCCAAAATTAATTAGTAGTCTTAGTTAGTAGTCTCAAAATTTCTCGATTTTGAATATGTAGTCGTAGTTAGTAGTCAATTTGTAGTCAGCAAAATTTTGAATAAAATTACCAAATTTTTAGGTTTAGGATATAAAACAAGAATTTGAAAATCTAAAATAGTGAACCAAAGAATGGAGAGGTGGACATTTAAGGAATAACATCTATTTTTCTACAAGGTGTGATGATAAAAATGCCTGTTAATTCCTAGACTACGAAAGTCTTAAATTTAGGATTAGCTTCAACCTACGCGGTTATCTTGTTTACAACTTCGAAAGCTATATTTTCGTTATTATTCAACCCATATTATATTTTGTTTACCAATAAACAAACAAACGTTCACTTTGCTTTGTTTACAAACGGCCAGAAATTCAATAAATATTCCAAGTTAAAACAGTAAAATTGCTTTTGAATGACAAAAAAAGTTGTGAAAACTAGTGAACAAGCTCAATTAACAAAAACCCACCGATAGAATGGCACCATTTTCGTTTCTAAATGGCTAATGTGCTTGATATGAGCGCATAAATTCCAGAATTTGCTGACTACTAGTGCACTAATTCAAAAGGTATTTTGTAGTCAATTTGTAGTCACTAAATCTGAATATGTAGTCGTAGTCAATTTGTAGTCTTGATGACGTCATAAAACCCCAAAAATTAGTAGTTAGTGGTTAGTAGTTAGTAGTCACCACAAAATAGGTCTACGTACGTACTGTACATAAATAACCAATTGTTGGGGGGAATTGTCGGAGGGGCAATTGTGGTGGGGGCAATTGTGCTAAACCGAAATGGGACGCCCTGTATGTGTGTGACCAGAATTCATGTAACAGCTCATCGCGAACCGAAGGGGGATTGGAGTTACCGTGTCGGTAGTACTAAAAACGGCTTAAAACCGTAGTTTCCGGCAAGAATTGGTTCAAAGCGCCAATCTGGCCTCGAAAAGAGCTAAAATTACTGTAATAGTGTACAATTTGGGCCAAAAATTAAACTGTAAAAAATTGTGTAAAAATTGGCCCAAAATTGAATCAAAGTAAAATCGCACGCGATAAATCGCCGTCAGGGAATCTGCCGTCTGGGGGCAGCAGATCAGCTGTTACGTACGGCTACAGGGTCAAATAATAATGCGGTACTGTTGGAACTGTTTGGCGAAAGGCGAACCGATGGCTGGGCCAACAATTTTGCTCTTCCGGTACATCGGATATCCTTTGAGTAGTTCTTTTAGACGAGCGTAATTCTTTGCAATTTGAGTTCCATTTATGGTAAAATTGTACCATCCTCTGAAGTCATCCGGTTCTGAAACATAGTATCTGGTTCTGTTCCTACAGGGTGTGCCAAAAAAAAACAACCCAGCAGATTTTTCGCTGTAGCAACCGCAAATATCAACCGATTTGAATGAATCCTTTTTTAAATGAAAGATAAATAAATTCTTGAAAGATTGATGTAACGTTTATTAATGTAATCGTACGCTGCTTAGTTCCTGAGATATTCACTCTCAAAATCAAAACAGTGATTTTGGCAGTGAACAAGAGGGATTTTTTATTATTCCACTGCACTTCGTAATAAAACGGACTCCTGCTACTGCTGAGGGCTATTGGAGGCTTTACTAGTTACACATAAACTCGATTCACTTCAACAGTAAAGTGTCATTAGCCCCCAGCAGTAGGAATCTGCTTTATTATGAAGTGCAACGGAATCGCTCTTGTTCTTTGCCAAAATCTGTTTCGACTTTGAGGGTAAATATCTCAAGAACTAAGCAGTGAATCTGAATAAAAATTGCACCAATCTTTGAAGAATTTATCAATCTTTCATTAAAAAAAGGAGTCATTCAAATCGGTTAAGATTCATGGTTGGAAAAGTAAAAAATCTGCTGGGTTGTGTTTATCATTCTTGTTCACTGCCAAAATCTCTGTTTTGACTTTGAGGGCAAATATCTCAGGACCTAAGCAGGCTATCTTAATAAGCGAATCATCAGTCTTTCAAGAATTTATTTATCTTTTATTTAAAAAAAGATTCATTCAAATAGGTTGCGATTTGCGGTTGCTACAGCAAAAAATCTGCTGGGTTGTTTTTTTTTGGCACACCCTGTATCTCTCCAAAAGTATAATTTTTACCATACATGTACAGTAACAAACAGGTCATCCGCCGAGCGGGAGGGTTTGTTCGGGTGGGGTTCTGAGCACAAATTCTAGGGAGGGGGATTGGGCACTAAAAAACGCTCAAACATCGCAATTTTCGGCTAAAAGTGGTCGAAATCGCTAAATACAGAAAAGGTATTGTTTTACGGGCAATTTTGGCAATTTTTGTGTTTGAAGTTGTTAAAAATAGCAAATATTTGCTGAAAGAATTACTTGCCAGAAAATCGGAGGGGGTGGGGCCGTGTCGGAAGGGGCATCGGGGTCTGGCCTCGTCGGGTGGGCCCAGACCCCTTGTTACATGTGTGTTAAATGTTTTATACCATTCCCAAGCTCAAAATCCATTTTATAGCCCATCCAGGAAGAATAATTAAGAATTTTGATAGAATTTTCTGGATTCCAGCTCCCATCTGGGAATCTTGCGACCATATTGAAGTCAAAGATTAGAGGTAATTTTGCATAGGTCGAAAACCAGTTCGCTTGGTCCCACTGGTGTCCTAAAGACGATCTACAATTCTCAATATTTCCGTTACATTTTAGTCATAATATACTTGTCATTTCAAAATTTCCTCGTGCAAACATATCACATTTTCTCATCAGCCCCTGTTTGCATCCTGATTGGTGGTTGAATATCATCCAATCAGAATCGTCACCGCCTAGCCGAAGATAGGAGGGCGCCAGTGCTTCGGCTAATCGAATAGCGCGTCTAAAAATAGCAAAAATTAAATTTCAATTCAAACATTTCTTACCGTACCCCCAGCTAATTTCACACCAATCGTTTCTAATTAGGCTCATATCCAGTGCAACACTTAAGAAATAACGTGGGTCTATTGTGCGTACGGTCTTTCTAACCACTTCCAGCTCAACTTTTAAGGTTAAAGCTGTTGGAAAAAGGAAAAACAGTATTGGCCGCATGTTATTGCTTCGCCTGTACAGTTTATGCGTAGATACCTTAAACAGCGATGCTGTGTTGAAACCTAATATGTCTATTATGTACAACCGGGAATAACAACGTCTGCATAGCTATATCACCTATCTATACCAAATAAGGTGACACACGAAGGCCTTTAATGCAGTATAGTTATGAAATTGTAGTACAAATTTTATCGTATGTATTTTTCCCCAGCAGAATGATTTGGGAGCCGATCAGCAGGTACCGTTGTCAAGTAAATTTAGTTGAGGAATTTACTTGCTTTTTAATTTACTTGCACCTCCACAAAATCATTTACTTACTTCTTAATTTACTTGCCCCAGTTTACCAACAATTTAACTTGATATTAATTTACTTTCAACTTTTAATTAAATTCTAATTTACTTTTCCATACGAGAAGTTATGGAAAAGACTACAGTTGGTAGGTACCACCAAATTTCAGGTAAGTCCAGGTTCAGGTATCTCTAAAATCCAATTTCAGGTTCAGGTTCAGGTACATTTTTCAAAAGTACCCAGGTGTCAGGTTCAGGTTCAGGTACTTTCAAATAAAGACCCTAAAATGATTGAATATATCTGAGTACCGATTTCCGCTAAACTGCAAACACTATGAAATCTAACTCCTTCGTTTTGTACCTCTTCAAATAGTGTCGTCGTGTTCTCGGCAAAACGCAGTTGTCCGTTCAATGCCTTTTAATTACTTTTCTCTAGGAGCAACAGATACCATACAACTCTTAATTTGCCAAACCAGAAACAGTACAGGAACAGCAGACGAAACGCTAATAGATACCTGATGCTCTTATTCAATGACAGGTTTCATTTTTATGAAACAAACGTGCTTTCACGCATCGGTGGTTACTCGAAACGGTAGTTTCTTGTACTGTACTGTACGTACATTTGAAGCGAGATGTTTGAGAAACAAGTTTTGACAGTTGAAAAACCAGCAAATAACCATTTTTCGTTTCTGCAACCAACACGTACATACATGCTGTAAGGTGTATAGGTATCAGTTCTCCTGACCAATCACTACATTGTATGTAGAGGGAAATCCGTTGGTTTGTTTATAACTAAAATAATATAGGTAAAACATGATTCTGATTTTTGTTTTGAACACAATACAGTACCTGCTATGCTTCAACAGTAAATTTCTTTTTGTAATTTATAGTAAAGTTCTACATCTTAAGCGTAAAATGGTCAGGCATGTCTGGAACAACAATCTAGGTGAAAAACAAATTCGACTTTTGGCCAAAACCCTTGTTTGCAGTGAAATAACATTTTCCAGTTAGAAGACCATGGTCTTCAAAAGGGCGCCAAAAAGTGCCCAGAAATTTGGGCATTTTCCAGTTATAAGACCAGGGCCCGTATTCATAAAACAATTTAGGACGTAGGATTTCCTAAATCCGGCCGTTAGGACGCCGCGCGGGCCGTAGGAGAATTCATAAAACTTTGCTTAGGATAGCCGCTCTTAGGAAATCCTACGGCGTCGGACGAAAACCTTAGGTAGGTCGCGACTCGCGAGCTACCTACGGCCGCTTAGGACCTAGGTTTTAGCGTGCGTTGCATGCGATAACCACTCTTGGTTGCCTGTCTACCAATATCTCGGCTAGAAAACATAATTATAAACTTGAAATTAGTAGTAAACATTTAAATAGTCATGTTTTCATTGAGAATGAAATGAAGTGTTCTTAGCTTTTTACTTTCATACCCGTTTGCTCTGTATAGGGAACGACCGGAACCGGATTTTTGGGTCCGATCGGAATCGGAATCGGAATCGGAACTCAAGTACAGTTCCGAATCGGAATTTTTCGGAATCGGAACTTTTTTGAAAATCGGCTTAAAATTTTGGAATAACCTGTTTTTGGCAAAGAAACAGTGTTTACGCAACCATCCTTTACAATTCCATGCAAACATCTAGTACAAATCACCATATCAAACAATAACAATGCATTAAAATCGCCAACCATCAATAGGTAAAATTCAAAGTGCGTGAATTATACTCTAAAAACAACAATTTTTCAACGTTTTCGGTAGAGTGCGAACTGGTATTGGGTAGTGGGTGTATTGGGGGTGTTTTTCAGGTTTGGTATTGGGTTTTTTATGCCCCAATGCCAAATACTAATTAGGACCTACTAAAATCGCTGTTGAACTGAAAAACTGACCTGAAAAAATCCTGAAAAAGATTGACCGATGATTACAGTAGGTATAGAAAACCGTTTTTGCGTTAATAAACTAAAGGTTAAGAATGTCTTATACTGTCCGCTTTTCTAATTAGTACACCAGTAATTGTTCTTATCTAAGATAAACGTTTGTAATTCAATTGAAATTTATCATTTTAGTGATACAGAATGTATTAGTACTGTACCCAGGGGGTGCGGTCTAGTACACTTCCGGTGGAGTAAGAAGAAAAAATCTGCTGAAAATGTCAAACACTGTAATACAGTAGATCATGTACGGACTAAAACTGTTAATTTTTGCTTATTTTACCCTCCAGCCAGAAGGCTTCTAAATCTTTCTTAAAGGCTAATTTTTCAAAATATCTCGCCCTAGTTGGACAATGACCCAACCAAGCCTCTTAGAAATTTTAATCCCTGTGAAAGAAATCCTGTGTACACCACTGGAATGTACCTTTTCACTGAAATGCAATTTTTGGCTCAGTTACGCATGTATTGGGTATTGGGGTCTCAGGTATTGGGTATTAGGTCTTTCAGGTATTGTTCGCACTCTATTTTTCAGGCTTCAAGTGACTTCTGTCGCCTTCCAAAATGTGTTTTGCTACTTTAAACGTCCGTTCACTGGCTTTGATCAAAATCTTTGAGGCGTTTGAAGACTGCCGAGTTCTTCAGACTTTGGTGCTTCCACAACGGAGTAATGCTAACTTCTTATTTTTTTTACTTAGTGGGATTACAGTAGGTTATGGATTACTAAACTATGCAGATTGTCGATTGCACAGCAAAGAGACACCCAGTAGTACGCACAGAATTGGTGTTTGATGTCCTAAAAATTTAGCCAAAATTCCGAAAAATTCCGAGACCTCTGAGTTCGGAATCGGAATCGGAATAGGAACTGCCAGTTCCGATCGGAATCGGAATCGGAATCGGAATTCCGGTCGTTCCCTAGCTCTGTATTATTGAAAAAACGGCTAAATTACCGTTACAGAACAGAAATGATTACTTCTAGACTCAAACTTGGGGTTCCGGTCGGTGCCAATAAAAAAACATGAGTCAGGTTTGAATTTCCCTCCTAAACATATCGTGTGGCGCTGGCTCAAACCGCTAATAAAAGGCGCTTAGGATTTCCTACGAGTATGATATCCTAAACTGCTTTATGAATAATCCTATCATACGGCGTAGGATGTCATACTCGTAGGATATCCTACGGCCAAATAGGACGTCCTAAGCGCCTTAGGTTGTCCTAAGCTGAGGATATTTTTATGAATACGGGACGGGCCCAGGTCTTATAAGTGGAAAACTCCGGTACGACCGACTCCGTCCATATACAGGGTGTGTCAAAAAAAAACAACCCAGCAGAGTTTTTGCTGTAGCAACCGCAAATCTCAACCGATTTGAATGAATCCTGCTTTAAATGAAAGATAAATAAATTCTTGAAAGACTGGTGAAGGCCCTATTAAGATACGATGCTTAGTTCCTGAGATATTTTCCTTCAAACTCAAAACAGAGATTTTGGCAGTGAACAAGAGCGATTCCGTTGCACTTCACAACAAAACGGGTTCCTACTGCTGAGGGGCAACAAGACTTTTACAAATGAAGTAACCAAGCATGTATGGCACCAGAAAAACCTCGTTACGTTAGCCCTGAGCACTAGGAATCGGTTTTATTATCAAGTGCAACAGAATAATAAAAGTCGCTCTTGTTCATAGCCAAAATCTGTTTTGACTTTGAGTGCAAATATCTCAGGAACCAAGCATCATATCTTAATAAAAGCTTCACCAAACTTTCAAGAATTAATTCACCTTTCATATAAAATGGGACTCACTGAAATCGGTTGAGATTTGCGGCTGCTACAGTAAAAAATCTGCTGGGTTGTTTTAATCTCTGTTGTGCACTGCTAAAATCTCTGTTTTGATTTTGAAAGCAATTATCTCAGGAACTAAGCAACGCATTTTAATAAAAGCTACACCAGTCGTTCAAGAATTTATTTATCTTTCATTTAAAGCAGGATTCATTCAAATCGGTTGAGATTTGCGGTTGCTACAGCAAAAAATCTGCTGGGTTGTTTTTTTTTGACACACCCTGTACATGCGTTGGCCAAAAATGACTACCTGCAGGGATGGACAAGGTATGTCCATTCCGTGCTGTGCGGTATAGAAAATACAAAAAATACGACCAAATATGGTCCAAAAACGGTTTTCGCAACTTCAAGCGCAAATTCTTTTTTGTGCTCGGTTACTGATGGGAGCAGGTGATGTATTTATACGAAACAGAGTATGAGCTATCGAATAAGATGCATTTTGAACCATAATTCAGCCGTTGAAGCGCATTTTTCTCTCAAAAACTGAATTCGTCGTTTTTGTCTCAAAAACAGATCGGAAATCACAGTGGTCAGATGTCATAATACATGTACCTCGGCAGAACCGTTCAACGCAAACAGCCTTTTCAACGACGTTTATATAGCGAAATTTTTATTTAAACTATATTTGCTGGCAGAAAAAGCTATAAAAACTATTTTTTCCGACCTGATTTCTACCTTTTCAGGGTGCTCCAATCATACATGTAACAGGTCATCCGCCGATGGGGGGAGGGGGGTTGGGGGGTCTGGCGCCGGCCGGGGGGTCTGAGCCAAAATTTTGGGGGAGGGGTGGTGGGCACTAAAAAACGCTCAAAAATCGAGAAAAATCGCAATTTTTGTCCTAAAAATCGCCAAAAATCGCTAATTTGGGCTGAAATACAGCTAAAAAGTGCTGTTTTGCAGGCGATTGTGGCAATTTTTGTGTGTGAAAGTGTAAAAAATTGCAAAAATTTGCTCGAAAATTTACTTGCCAGAAAAATCGGAGGGGGGTCGGTGAAATCGTCTCGGGGGGGGGAGGCAGACCCCCCAGACCCCCCTGTTACATGTATGGCTCCAATCAAATCCTCATCCTATCCTGTACTATTTTAGTGTACTATAATTGTACTATTTTGAGGGATATACTTACTTCTCGTATAGAGTAGTTCACGACCCATGGCCCTGGCGGATACAAGCAACCAGCGAGTAGTGTAACCAGCTGTGAAACGGACAAAGAACGCGTTGCACGTTAAAACTGCTTTGTGCTCTAATACTGTAGGTTCATCAGAATTTTCGGCTTTCGACGTCAGGTCATGCGTATGTACATACATACAGAAGACTCTGTTTCACTTCATAGCCAGTGTTGTGCCTAGCTCAAATTTCTAAAACTCGGTAAGTATTCAGTAAGTAAATCCAAATTTTTTGAAATTCAGTAAGTACGAGTAAGTACTGGGTTTTTCAAACAAAACCTGGTAAGTACTCAGTAAACAATTCAGTAAACTCGGTAAAACCTTCAAAATTCAGAAATATACAATTTATCTGAAAATGTATACCTGATATAACTTTTAGTTACTAGAATCCTTTTTCAGTGCTGATTGATGAGTTTAAGATATCTAGTTCGACTTTTCGGAATTTTAATCGTGTTTTGTGTTATTTCACGTTATGTATTGTGCTAATTAGCATGTATGAAAAGCCTTAAAATTTGCACACTATACATAGTGACTAGAGGATGTGGCTTTAATTGCAAAGTCTGGCCAAACCGGAAAGTGAAGATCTGTTCTAATTTTCGCCATTTCCTCACAGTTCATGAGACTGATGCAAAAAACGTCAATCAAAATATAGCTAATAGTAGTAGTAGATATAGTTTCTACTTCTATAGTCTTCTCGTCTGATAGTCTGTTTGCAATTCTGCCGCGCAAACAAAGCTAAGGTTATGCAACGAGCAGTGAAAATTGCAAAAAATTGGCAAAAATTGTGTGTTTTCGTCGTTAGCAGATCTATTAGCTAAAGAAAAACCGTATATTTTCTTGCACAGGTGCGGCGAGCTACCTATTGCAGAAGCTTTTACTCAGTAAACAACTTAGTAAATTACCGAGTACCGAGTTTACTGAATTTTTTTCTAATTGAGTAATTCAAAATTGAAACTCGGTAAGTAAAATTAAGAAAAATTTTTACCGGTAAGTAAAAGTACTTACTTTAATACAAAATAACCAAGTACCGAGTAACTTTTACTCAGTAAATTTACTGGGAACAACACTGCATAGCATTCAGAAGCCGAAACAATCTGAAATTGCATTTAGACCACTTTGGTACAGACCGCCTAAACAATGGGCGACTTTGATCTGGAGATACCAACGACGCGCACGCGTCGTCTCAACGCCCCTGAGCGGGCGCGCATTCGTAGTCAGCCCGCGGCGCAGCACAGGGCAGCACGGTCTCCCAGAGAATTGACACCCTGCAGAGTCAACTTGAACAAGTTAGTACTGACCTTCGATCAATAAATGACCGCATCTCCAGCGCAAATACAAAGACATACGCTGCTGTTCTACAGACAGCGAAGAATGGCTTGCCTGTGCCTGACCCGGCAGCTGACTATGACCGTGCTCACTCTGCACTTGTTCGCGTCTGTGATTGGGAGCGCGAGGAACGCGAGAGGAGAAGACGCCAGTAGAACATCATCATAAACGGACTGATCTCGGACACTACTGACACAAAGACCGTCCCTGACCTGGTGAAAGACCTGCTGTATGATTTTTCTGTAGACACTAAAAGCATTGCCAACACTCTAACTGTGGGAAGACGAGTATCGTTCAATTCAAAGACATTGCAGCTAAGATGGCGGTCCTCACCAAGAAGCGGTCGGTATTGACTAAAAAACCTCAGTATTCAGACGTTTATCTGGGACACGATCTGACACCTTGGCAGGCTAAAAAAGCATTTGACCTGCGAAACGAACTCCGTCAAAGACAGACAGATGGCGAAGAAAACTTGTTCATAGACTACGGCACGCTCAAAATTAGGAAATTTCGTAAAGCATAAACTGTGGCAGCTGTATGTATTTATTCTGCATTTCTGCTAACATTGATACGGACGCGCGTTATGTCAAATTGGCGATGTGTGTTCCGTGCTCTCTGAGAGAAAGTAAACTTCTAAGGACGGATTTAAGCGGCAAATTCAAAGGAGCGCCCGCAGCCGACTAAGCGCCGAGAGCCCTGCAACATGTGCCAAAGTCAGCCAGCCAAGCCACGCAATCAAATCAATAATAGGTCCACTTTCTGTGCGTGCTCGCCTTGTTCGTCCCTAACATTGAAAGACGTATTCATAATCGTATCGAAAAACGTCGACCGGCGAGTGTTGATAGGAGTCTGATCGCGTAGGGCTGTCTTCAGGTCGATCCCCCGTCACATCGAATTAAAGCCGTGTTGATAAAATGCACTGCGGCGTGTTGGCACGATGCAATTTTATAAAGCAGCCTCCCTGGGACACGATGACACACCAGCGTTACATTTGGATTTGAATTGAACTTAAAAATGTTTAATCAAAACTCCAAAACCTTCTCTGAGGCACCTCAACCTGCCTTCCGGCCGCTATCTCCACTGTTCTGCATACTAAAAAGGAACAAAATGAAACGTAGCCACAACAGGAGCAAGTCAGAGTGTGTCCATACAGCTCTCTTGATATCATACGTTTCCGCTACATTCCTCTGCTGTATTGCCGCATGTACAATAGGTCAGCGCACCGGCTATGACGTGAGCGTGACTGATTGTATTCAATTTGTTGAGCCACTACATTACCCACGACACAACATTTGCACACTAGTACATAGTAGAGACCTGAGCGGCCGCCTTTTAGGCGGCCCGGCCCGGGAAAGCTAAAATCGATCAAAATTCACGCAAAATCGCTTGAGCGGGTACTACAGTACAATAGAAGCATTTCTAACAATGCATCAAAGCTTAATGATAATCCAGATTCAAGAATTCTACCTTTTTTATTGCACTCTACACAGCATCTCCCTTCATCCTCGGGCAATAAAAACCCAATTTTCTCAGCCCGCCCGGCCCGGCTGAAATTCTCTGCCGGGCGGCCCGTGCCGGTCTCTAACTAGTAGCAACGCAGTGCGACCAGAATCAGCACCGTTTGCATACACACAATCAACGAACAAATACGTACAGTAGCAGTTAAGTCAGGAAAGTCTTCTCTATTCGGCGAGCACTACCGACATCAAAATTGTTCGCACCGAATGAGGCCAGTCAACTCGAAAAAGCAAGCCAAGGCGTGGAACAGATTGCTCTGTAGCTGAACTCCATTTATGTGCAGAAACTTTGACCGCATCCAACGTCACCACCCTGTCTGCATAGAACGAGAAAGATACATGGTCGCTCCAGCAAGCCGAACGAAAGAAACCGAAAATGGCATGAAGTATCACAGCCACCAGCATAATTGCGCCTGCAAAAGGCGTACAATATGTGCATCTAACAGTCAGAGAAATAACAACTTATAGGTGTGGTACCGCTAGAGAGTTGCAGACATTGCAGACACAGCTTTGCTGGTTAAATTTTACTTAATTTCATTTTTTATGCCAAAAATTCTCGAATTTTACAGATCTTGAGTCAGATTGAACTCCCCTACGAACCCCCTGAATTTTGAAAAATCCCCCAAACTTTCCCCCTAACCCCCAAAACAAAATTTTGCTCCTAAATGGGAAAAAGTCCCCCTAAATTTGGGGGAATCCCCAACCTGGCAACACTGAAGCACACGACACGCGCCCAGGAGGGTCGGCCGCCGAGTGGACTTTTCTCGGAAAATAATCCTAACTCAGATTCTGCAAGAACAGCATTTCTTTGCCGGTCCCTTACCTTTAGCTTTCGGATTTGACCGTGCGGTAATCTGAAATTCTGCGGCGAGCTCATCACTTCTTGTTTCTATACGTAGCATCGAGTAAGTCCATCTCGCTTGGTGTGTAGAAGGAAGAGAGAAGAAAAGAGCGCTCGGATAGTGACATTGCACTGTTGGTCGGCTGGCAGACAAAAGTTGCGTGGGCACAGCAAGCAAACGGTGAGCGCGTAGGTCTCAACGGCACGTGGACAAAAGAAAGGTGTAGCAAAGCAGGCAAGGCAGCAAGTAATCGGCACAGCACGGCAGAGGTGCGGCGGTCGGCCGCGCAAGTTGGTTTAAAGTTGCCGCTCAAATCTGTGCTGCTCTGTGCTGCGCCGCTGGCTGCCTGCGAATGCGCGCCCGCTCAGGGGCGTTGAGACGACGCGTGCCAACGACGCACCGATTTGTATGCGGGCGTTTTGAGGGGAGAAGTAGGTATATCCCTCAAAATAGTACAATTATAGTACACGAAAATAGTACAGGCAAAAAAAATAGTACAAGATGAGGATATGATTGGACTTGACTTATTTCTCTTGCCACTTGGGCGTGGCGTGGAGGAACTCTTTCTTTTGCAGCGCTGTTCTCCATCGGTTCCGATTATTTGGGTTTTCTGTAATCGTCCTTCGGTCTTCTCTGAGTACATCCTTCCACCGCGTTCTCGGCCTGCCCAATGGTCGTTTCCATCCGTGTTGTCCCGGGTTAAATTCAAGCAAGGTCTTTGACAGCTGCTCTTCATCCATTCTGGTCACATGACCAAACCATCGGAGTCTGCTTTTTCTGGCTAGTTGGGAGGCATACGGTTGCTGTGTTCTTCTCCTGAGCTCATCGTTGGACATGATTGGATATGATTGGAGCACCCTGAAAAGGTAGAAATCAGGTCGGAAAAAATAGTTTTTATAGTTTTTCATGCCAAAAAATATAGTTTAAATGAAACGCTATAAACGTCGTTGAAAAATTTCGCTATAAACGTCGTTGAAAAGGCCGTGTGCGTTTAACAGTTCGGCCGAGTTATTATCATATTATTATCAGTTTTATACAGACACGGGCTAGCACTTCAGCCGAGGGGGGGGGGGAGAATTTTCTATTCCTGAGGGGGCTGAGAGGGGTAGGAGCGACTAAGGGAGGTTGAAGGGGCGGGAAGCCAAAAAGTCCGATTTTTGGCTAAAATCAAGGGTTTTGGCTTATTTTTCAATAAAATAAGTTAAAATAAGCTATACTTAGCTCATTTACACCTAATCCAAGCATATTTTTTATCATAATTTTCCATACAAAATTCTTCCAAAAAATTCCTGAGGGGGAGGGAGCTAGCGGCCGGCTGAGGGCTCATACCGAATCGCCATGCGGTGTAATGGGGAGATGACTACGAACCTAAGTGTGCTAAGACCAAAGCCTCCATTTGTTAACGTTTTTGTTACTTTGTTCACCTTGATTCAGTTCAGTTAGCACAGCGTATAGTCTAGATAAGTAGAGTAGACATACTGTAAGTGAAGTGTGTTTTAGGGCCGAATATTATGTCAATGTCTGGCGATTTGTGGGCCCACTGCCCAAGTGGCAACAAAAGAGTAAATGTAAATGTAATGAACCAGAAAAACCTATTGCCCTATTTAGTTCGGTCTCTGTTGTTTGGTGGACCCTACCACAGTAGCTGTCCTAGTTGTTTGATTTGCAATTTTTGTTGGCTTTATCAGTGTCATGACCTCTTAAAATAGAAATTTTATTAACATGCATTTCGTGAGAAAGTCAACTTACTTAACTATGAGCTGAGGGCAAGGGAGTTCATCTCATCGATCCGGCTAAAATTTCATGAGCATAAACTAGACCACGTACGATAACGATCGGGCATATTTGAAGAAAAACACCCCCTAGAACCGGAGCTACACCCCCTCAAAGTTGGCTCACCAACCGTTTTTGGCAATTTTTTGGACCTCTAATGACCGAAATTCAAACGTGTGCTGTTTTCGCTTTTCTAAACCGACAGCTTTCGCATGCACAGTGCGCACGAATCGATAGCTATTTCAAAATACTTTAAATCCCCACTCATTTCCGTATCATGTTTGGTTAGCGGATCACTATTAGTAGCCATGTTTAGTCTGCTGTGGAAGTGCAACCAATAACCTCTAGACTTAAAGCAAAACCAAAGTTTCAGTTTTCAAGACACTTTACATACAGACCATCTTTTCGAGTCTGGTTGTCTTACAATGTTGTTATTTAACTGTAGAGTCGTAGATAGACGAAGTACAAGGCTATATCGCGTTTGGGCCACTTCGGTACCGTACGCCTTTGCCGTGGTCTATTTGGACCACTTTGGGTGGGATATACCAGCTACGCACCGCGTTTTGATTAGGGGCACGCGTCAGATCCATGCCCCGTTGCGGGCGCGCATTTGCCTACAGCAGACTGCGCAGCACAGGTTAGCGCGCGAAATTTAAAGTGCTTTGCTTGCCGCTGCATACGGGCTTGTCCCATCGCTCTGCTCTGTTATTTCTTTGTTCTGCTATACAGGCTTGGCGGAGCGTTGTTGTGCTTAAGATCCTCCAGCTCACCGTTAGTGCGTAATGCGCGTGCCACTTTTGTCTTCCCGGTGAACAACAGAATAGTTTTCTGATTCTTAATTCAGTCAAGCCCTCTTAACTTGAGTTAAAGATTCTGGGTTTTAAACTGCTGTCGTGGAGGGAACAATGCCGAGTAGAGTGCGTTACGCAGACCGTTCGTAGTTTTTGAGCATCAAGTTGCGTTGCGAAGCGCCAAGCGATCAGAAAATTCCCCTTCTATCAGACGTTTGCTTATCACCACTGCGAAAGAAACATGATTGATCCTCTGAGTGCTATCAGAGAGTCGCACCGGATGGAAAAGAAGTCTGCTGCACAGCTAAAGCTGTTGTTGCTATTTCTGGTGGCACTACATTGTTATTTGTTGTGCAAACTTTGTGTGGTCGGCTAGGTTGTCCTCAACGTGAATACAGTCATTGATATAGCTGGTGTATACAATACATACAGATGGTCCTGCAGCGCTCGAAAATTTAGTTGAAACACAGTGTGCGGAAAGATTGTGCCGTATCAAGTGGGTGCATTGCATGGTTCCTCTGATGTGTTCCTCTTCTGTTACGTTCTATTTGTTCCTTAGTAGGTACGTTGAACAGTTCGAGGCAGCGGCTGAAAGTAAGGTGAGTAGGTCTGAGAAATTTTTGGAGTTCGCCTAACGTTTTCCAAGTTGAAATCTAAATCTAACGCTGGTATGCCTAGCGCAAGCTCTCTCATAGAAGCTTTGGTCACGGAAGTGTGGTCAGGCAAAGGGAGAGGACAGGAAAGTCTCTCTTCCAAAACGAACCGCAAGAACCCTGATAAAGTGTACGCAAAGACTTAGCACGCGCAGCAGGTAAGGTAGAATAGAATTGATCGATGTTTTAACAGCGTCACTTTGGCACACGCAGCTGAGGCCGGGCTGGACGGACGGGCGCGTTTGATTTTGCCGCTCAAACCTGTGCTGCTCAGTCATGGACCACGGTATACACATGGACACGAAGTTGAAACCGCCTTCATTTACCCATCTCTACCGCAGTTGCGCGTGAGTTTACCCATCAGCTGAAACATTAAACGCTCCTCGACGCTCGCCCCCCGAAGAAATTTAAAAAAAGAAGAAAAGAAGATCAAGTTAGGTAGTTTGTTTGTTTATTTGACTTATGGAATCTTTTGTAGAACCAAATTCCGGTACAACAACGATTTTCTAGCGCAATTTAGTTAGTTTTTAACAATTTTTTCACGATTTTTTTCGAACCTTTTTGTCATCCTCCCAGAATCAGTAGGTGAGTTTTACGGGAAGGAATTACGGGTCTATGCACGTTCGTATAGGTTATTTGATCAGCAGAAAGCGATTAAGGTACTCCGGAAACCTGTAAAATGCTTTCTTTTTAAGCTATTCGCCTATATAAAATGAATTTTTGAAAGTTCGAAAAACAAGGAATCCTTTTTAGTAGTAGGTAGGTAGGTGGGCAGGGTAGGTACTAAAGATGCAACCATAATCCGGTATTATCTGGTATATACCGGATAATCCGGCATTTTTTAGCTCAAAAACACTATCCGGTATCCGGTATTTTTACATATTATCCGGATAAAATACCGGATCATCCGGTATTTTTCAGATCCGAAGCGCTATCCGGTATCAGGTATTTTTCTTTGCGGTTGCGTCTCTAGTAGGTACCTACATAGGTTGTTGTTAGTCAATTAGTTAGTCTCACTCAGTTCTTGTCAACTCTTGATGAGTGGCAGTCGTCTGATAAACCAGGGTTAACTTCTGAGACGTTCCTAGCCGCGTAGCACATGTGTAAGACATTGGTAGAAATTGCTAGGTAATTATTATATTTTTACGTTTGCATTGTTTTTTCTGTTATCGCTCTTTTATGTTTGCATACTTCTGATCTTTAGATTTTTCATTTTATTAAAGTATATGTGTATTTTTAGATATTGCCTAACCGAGCTTCGATTTGACTGTGTTCTGTTGAATAAATTCAACTCCGACCCACTAGAACGCCAATATTCCTGATATTCCTCCCGTGGAAATTACTGGATTGCTCCGCGGCAACTGCTTGATAGTGAACGACAAATTCGAGCTGTTTCCTTGATCAAGTTTTCTGGATGATCATTCGAAGAGGTTTGTTTGTTTGTTCTTGAGTTCCACTGTCCTTTCGGACTGCTCAGGACACCCCTCGCTTTTTTCAGAGCCCTTCCATGGGATAGCCCTACCTACAAACAACCCTCCCCTGCCATTAGGTGCAACGGCAGCGCCGGTTCGGTTCCCACTTACTGGCCATCACCGGCTTTCGGCGGTCTGGGTTGGGCTTTACGTCAACTGCTTCCTGTCGCTTCGACCGGTTTCGAACCCACAAACAACCCCTCTCACAGATGCCGGGGCCGCCGTGACATACGGGATAGCGTAAACTACCCGTGGCCAAGACGCGACTCAGGGTATGTCTGTGAGACTGTTTCAAACTTCATTTTAAAATTAATTCCACGTTAAGACAGGTGAGAGACTTGCGGTGCCCTCGCCTGTTGACTGGCAGTGGCCGACTAAAGGCCGGTGAGCTAAGTGCACGCTTTGGTCAAATAATGGGACGGCCAAGCCAATCTGACCATTACTGCACGGACGCTAACGTTGTTTTCTATGTCTGCGGTGCTTTGATGCGTTCGCTTCTCAGGCTCACAAAATGCGATGTCTGCAAAGACATTCTGTTTGATCCAAACGCCGACGTTGATGAATTGCCTGAGCTGATTGTTGCAGTGCCACAGCATTAAAGCCACTTTCGTTGAAGCTGCGCTGTTGCTTTTGGAAGAAGAACAACCGGTTGATGACATTTTAGTCACTGATTTCTTATGCCGTCGGGGTCATGAGTTTTCTCGTATTTTGATTTCGAAAATAGGTAATTGCCTGTGCAAGAATCTTGTCAAGAAGTTGTCTGATAGCTCTAGTAAGATGGGTATTGTTAATAAGGCTTATAAACTCAAGTCTAGAAAGGATTGACTGCGATACGTTTTTGTGTGATCTTGTCGTTGTGTGTGCAAATTTTTGCATCTGGTCTCTGTTTTGGTGAAAATCTCGTTCTGGTGCCGACTGTATTATTGCTTGCAGTGCCACAGTTGAAATACATCTCTATGCTACTTGTCCGTTCGTTGTACTTCTTCGATTAGGCACCAGTTTGTTGATTCGATCGATTTTCGGGGTCGCGCAACTGTGGTATAGTGGGAATTTTCAGCTTCGTGTCCATGTGTATACCGTGGTCCATGGCTCAGTCGGCTGACTGACAGCGAATCCGCTACGGCAGCGGGGCATGGATCTGACGCGACGCGTGCTGCTAGCTAATTGGTTGGGGTAGTAGGTTCCCCTGTTTTAGAGCACTGTTGCCAGGTGTAGTAGTAGTATGATAATTGACCTGTAGTACAGGGTGATTCACATATCCCGCCAGGTTTCGCAAATTCAGAACTTTTTTATTTGTGGACCGAATCCGCTGATTTTTTAATATGATGTGTGGACACACTTTGCATTTTAATGTTTAAAATATCAACAAATTCCATGCACTACGTCACTAGTTATGCACTTCAACGTGGTTCACTGTTTTCAATCACTTTCTGCAGCTGCTGGTGGTATTCCACCCTCCACGCTGGTTGGTGGACGCTTTTCCGAATCTTGTTGGACAGACTGCCCTCTTCGATCAGCCATTCATGCCATCAGCAGATGCTGGCATGTCTTGGAAGCTCACGTTCTAGCCCAATTTGCAGGCGGAACAATCTCAGTGCTTTTGGTCCACTTAAACTGCACATCGAGTTTTGCACGTTCCTTCACCAAAAATCTGTCATAACTGCTAAAAATGTCGGTTTGTGTTGAAAAGTGAATAAAGCGTCAACCCACTATGGTTTAAGAATCTTTTCAACACTCAAACACTAGCCCAATCGCGCACAAGCCAAAATATATTTAGGGCCAATTTTGGAAATTTCAGCCTGTGGTAGAATTGCCCGTTTTCAGGAATTTCGGGATGAAATAAGCTGAAATTTTAAACAGTAAAATGCTAAGTGTGTCCACGCATCATTAAAAAAATCATCCGATTCGGTCCACAAACAAAAAAGTTCTGAGCTTGCGAAACCCGGCGGGATATGTGAATCACCCTGTATAATTGACCTTCGAAAAGTGTCGAAAAAATCGGCTGTAGTATGTAGTATAAAAATGTAGTATAGTATCGGCCTAATTCAACATTTCCATTTCCGATGTCATCTTTTCCCAATTTTTGAGAAAACTCGTCAATATTTTTCTGTTTGAAAACAGGTTTTTCCTTCTTTTATATCAAATTGACGCAACTATTTATTCTATATGAGAGAAATTTAAATTGGTGATTGTATGCGTTTTTTGGCTAAGAATCAATTTTTTCTAGCAGTTTTGACTGATTTTCAACAAATATAACTTCAGTAGTCAACCAAAGGAAAAATACAGTTTGATTCTATAGTCTTATAGGAAAAGTTAACTTGGATCCCATCCATAAAACATAGCACTGGGCTTAGACTAAGGCTTGGCTTCGTTGCCGGCTTAGGTCGACAGTTCTTAGGCTTTAGGGACCGGAACGAATTTAACTGCATACAACACATGGGCCGGAAAAATCTGGAAGGAGGGACCTGAAATCGTGTCGGGGAGGACGATTTCCCAAAAGGCCAAAAATCGCTGCTAAGTCCATAAAAATCGCCAAAATTTCCGCCAGAGGAGATAGGGGTTGGACGATCTGGTGAGGGGCCTTGGCCGGATTGGGGCCATAGATTGAGGCCCCAGCCCATGTACAGGGTGCGTCAAAAAAAAAACAACCCAGCAGATTTTTTGCTGTAGCAACCGCAAATCTGAACCGATTTGAATGAATCCTGCTTTAAATGAAAGATAAATAAATTCTTGAACGATTGGTTTAGCTTTTATTAAGATGCGTTGCTTAGTTCCTGAGATAATTTCTTAAAAAATCAAAACAGAGATTTTGGCAGTGAACAACAGAGATTAATACAACCCAGCAGATTTTTTACTGTAGCAGCCGCAAATCTCAACCGATTTCAGTGAGTCCTATTTTATATGAAAGATAAATTAATTCTTGAAAGATTGATGAAGCTTTTATTAAGATACGATGCTTAGTTCCTGAGATATTTGCACTCAAAGTCAAAACAGATTTTGGCAATGAACAAGAGCGATTTTTATTTTTCTGTTGCACTTCATAATAAAACCGATTCCTACTGCTCAGGGCTAACGTAACGAGGTTTTTCTGGTGCCACACATGCTTTTTTACTTCATTTGGAAAAGTCTTGTTGCCCCTCAGCAGTAGGAATCCGTTTTGTTGTGAAGTGCAACAGAATCGCTCTTTTTCACTGCCAAAATCTCTGTTTTGAGTTTGAAGGAAAATATCTCAGGAACTAAGCATCGTATCTTAATAGGGCCTTCACCAGTCGTTCAAGAATTTATTCGTCTTTCATTTAAAGCAGGATTCATTCAAATCGGTTGAGATTTTCGGTTGCTACAGCAAAAACTCTGCTGGGTTGTTTTTTTTTGACACACCCTGTATTTTTCATAGTTGAATCGAAACCACATTCATCTAAATTTGAACTTGCTATCCCTGACCGGAACGGGACGGGCAAACCATAGAGATCTAGATTATATCTAGAACTCTATTTGTAAACATACAGAGACTGTCAAAATGCATAAATTTTCGATGGTTTAAAAAGTAGTTGAAACTTTAGCTTGCGTAAAAAACCTTTTTTGAGTCACATTTAAAACACTTCTGTCATTGCTGCCTGCATTATCTGGCTACAGGTCAGAAGGTAATTAATGATTGGTACAGTGACAACTGACCTAAACACTGATGAGATGATGAAAAATGAACTTTTTTAACCTAGAGCAGAGACAAAGTTGGATAGAGCCAAAGAATCGGTGGAAGCTCGAAGATGCCTGAAATGGCATCGGTGAACGACGTTCAGATGGCCGAAGGGACCACGCCTCGTTCGCAAGACAGCACGCTGGACGCTCTGGCCAAGGAGGCACAGCAACTGCGCTCCAAGTTGGAGGGGGAGCGCCAGAAACTCAACGACATTCCTAGTCAGTTTCTCTGTCTGTCTCGTATCGCCGACATCATTAGGCAACGGTTCAAAACCGGTCGATTTGAATGTATCTCTAGCCTACCTATATGCAGCAGACATGGGCAAGGGGGGGTTGACCCCCCATCAGGCTCTGATCTACCCCCCATCAGCCGGCCGCTACCCCCGATCAGGAATTTTTGGGAAGAATTTTGTATAGAAAATTATGATAAAAATATGCCTGGAATAGGCGTAAAAATGAGCTCAGAATAACTAATTTTAGCTTATTTTACTGAAAAATAAGCTAGAAAACCCTGATTTTCGCCAAAAATCGGACTTTTTGGCTTACCACCCCCTCAGCCCCCCCATCAGGCGCTCCTACCCCCTCAGCCCCCCATCAGGAATTGAATATTCTACCCCCATCAGCCGAAATGCTAGCCCATGTCTGATATGCAGTGTTGGCCATAAAAAAAGGGGAGACGCCCAGTTCGCCGCGCCCAGTTTGCCGCGGCCGGTTTGCCGCGAGCCGGTTCGCCGCAGGGTTATACCGCCGCGGACCGGTTCGCCGCAGGTAATAATTTTTGAATTCGGTTTAGCATGCGTACATATACTGTGGCAGCTTATAAATAAGAAGTTATTTTTAAAGATTAGTCTTGTAACTAGCCGGTAAGACTACCCGGAAGCGCGGGACGGTCAACAGACAACAGAGGCTAATACGCCCCACGCTACCACCTGTGCAGCCAGTAACAGACAAGCCTGGCGCTGCAAGGTGGAGCGACGTCGGGAGCAGGACGTGCGCCCCGGGGGCTGTAGTCATGGGCTATAAGGCGCGTCCAACTCCTCATTGGCTGATAAGACCACTGCCTCCGACGACCACAGGTGGGTGAGAGGAGTGAGTGAGCGCGTTTAGAAGTTCAGCTGGCACACGCACCACATGCCATCCTACTTGCCATCGACTTCTCTTTGCGACAAACACTAGTTGCGTCAAGGAGGTGAACGTCTGCAGTCGCCTCGCTACACACGCAGACAGCAGTCGGTGGCCTAACCACTCGACTGACTGTTCTGACTAGAGTGCGAACTGGTATTGGGTATTGGGTATTGGGTATTGGGTGTATTGGGGTGTTTTCCAGGTATTGGGTATTGGGTATTGGGTATTGGGGTTTTTACCCCCCAATACCCAATACTAAATTGGACAATTAAAAGTAGAGAAAAATCGATGTTGACCTCAAAAATTTATCTGAAAAAATCGAAAAAGTTGATCGATGATTCAGTTTAGTGAGCTTGTTTCGCGTTAAGGAGCCGTCCATAAACGATGTCGTTCCAAAATCCCGATTTTTCGGAGCCCCCTACCCCAAAATCGCCTTGCGTCGTTTCTAGGGACCCCTCCCCTAAGATGACGTCGTTTTCGGTTTACCTCCCCCTGATAAAAGTGCAGTACTTACAGAACTGTCATGTTTTCTTGTTAGCATACTGCGCAATCAATAGAATAACTCCCTACAACCACTCTGGGAAGCTTTTCTGCAATGTAGAAACCTCTGACAGAATGTACTTAAATTGAAAATAATACAATCAAAGTTTCCTAAAATTGCGAAAAAAGCGACGTCGTTTTTTGCCAACCCCACCCCCTCCTGGTGTGTCATCTATCGGCCGACCCCCTCGCCCTCTGGAATGTCATCGTATATGGACGGTCTATCAACTAAACGTTAGTAGAATTTCCTAAAGTGTACGCTTTTCTAAGCGCTACACCAGTAATTCGTTTCTCTGTTCTTATCTAAAATAATAATAATGACATTTCTAATGTCACCATAATGTACCAGTTGTGTACCCATGGCTATTGCGGTGGTGCACACAATTTCCGGCCGAGCTAGGAAGAAATCGCCGGAAGTAAGAAACAGGACTGAATTACGAAATATTAAGTACCAAAACTGTCAATTTCTGCTAATTTTACGCCTAAAACGGCTTCTAAATGTTTTCTGAAAGGCTAATTTTTCAAAATTTTCTCGCCCTGCTTGGGCAGCGGCCCAACGAGCCTCTTAAAACTCTTAAAAATTTTAATTGCAGTGCCAAAAATCTTGTGTACACTACTAGAATGCACCTGTCCACTGAAATGAATTTTTTGGCCCAGCTACGCAAGTATTGGGTATTGGGTATTGGGTATTGGGGTATTGGGGGTCTCAGGTATTGGTATTGGGTATTGGGTATTGGGGTATTGGGTTTTTTAGGTATTGTTCGCACTCTAGTTCTGACGCAACAAAAATTTATACCCGCCCTGTTAACCTCTCTCTAATAGTCTGGTCCAAATATTCATTTTCTTCAATTTGCTTGCTAAACAGAATTTAAAAATTATTATCTGCGGCGAACCGGTCCGCGGCGGAATAACCCTGCGGCGAACTGGCTTGCGGCAAACCGGCCGCGGCAAACCGGGCGCGGCGAACCGGTCGCGGCGAACTGACCCCAACCCTAAAAAAAGACCGCCTGGCCTTTTTTAGTTTTCCGGTCAATTTCAAACGGCCGCTGTTCCGTCAATTTTTAGCTGAATCAAAAGATTTTTGGCACGACTGTTATTGTTTGTTCAGAGTTTATTTTGGCCAAAGCCTAGCCTGCCTTCTATAGCTTCTAGTTATGCCCTTCCGAAATCAACGGACCCGAATTTTCAGAGGTCAATTTTGAACGCAAATATCGCACGAATCCTTCATCGGATTTATCCCAAATTTTGCATGTTAACCAATCTTTATATGGACTTAAGAACCTGTAAAACTCAGCTTTCTAACACAACCGGGTACAATCTGACGGATTTTTACTCTCAGTCAAGGTGAAAAATTAGCATTGTCAAAAATGAGGGTGGTGCCCTCTAAACATAAAGCACGGTTGTATGGCCTGATTTAGCTGTTCACTGTGCAGTGGCGTATCCAGGATTTTGGAAAGGGGGGGTGTAAAATTTTGAAAGTGCCCGGTTGGGCCGCTGCCCAACCAGGGTAAGAAAATTTAGCAAAATTAGCCTTCAAAAACGCGTTTAAAACGCATTCCGAGCTTAAAATTACCAGAAATTACAAGTTTTAGTAGTTTATAATGGCCTGGTTGGGCTTCTGCCCGACCAGGGCGAGAAAATTTTGAAAATTTGGCCTTCAAAAACGCATTTAGAAGACATTCTGAGCACAAAATAGACAGTTTTAGTACATAATTCATTAGTTTCTTATATTTTTGACAGACTTTTTCTTCCTACCTCCACCGCAAAGGGGGGGGTGTACACACCCTACACCCCCCCCTGGATACGCCACTGTCACTGTGTTGCCTTAGGTGAGACGATTGTAAAGCATGACCCCCTCCAGTTCGTATAGCTCTGTTTTCCGTGCAACGGATAACATCCTTATTTTGAGACTACCAAAATTTGACCTTGAAAGTAAAAATCGGCCAGATTTTAACCGGTTAAGCTAGATAGCTGAGCTCTTCAGTGTTTTATGTTCATGTATAGATTGGTTAAACTCCAAAATTTGAGAAAGGGGCCGTTCATAAACGACGTCGTTCCAAAATCCCGATTTTTCGGACCCCCCCTCCCCCCAAAATCGCCTTGCGTCGTTTCTTGGGGACCCCCCCCCCTACGGCGACGTCGTTTTCGGTTTACCCCCCCCCCCAATAAAACGGCAGTACATAGAGTACTGTGACGTTTTCTTGTTACCATACTGCACAATCAATAGAATAAATCCCTACAACCGCTCTGGGAAGCTTTTCTGTATGGAGAAACGTTTGATAGAATGTGCATAAATCGAAAATAATGTAATTGAAGTACCCTAAAATTCCGAAAAAAGCGACGTCGTTTTTTGCTAACCCCCTCCCCCTCCTGGTGCGTCGTCTATCGTCGCATTTCAGCCGACCCCCCCTCCCCCCCTCTGGAACGACGTCGTTTATGAACGGCCCCAAAGATCCGCGATAGTTAAGTTCAAAATTGGTGTCTGAAAATTCGTGCCATTTTGGATAGCGTACAACAGGGATGGATTTTTTCCGAAAAAAACCTCGGCCTGTTTTTTTCTAGTTTTTTCCGCTTTTTTTCCTAAATCGCGGAAAAACTCCAGCCCAAGTTCTGAGCATCCTAGACTGGTTTTATGATTCCTAACGCTTTCTAGCGCCTTCCTCAGTCTTTTCAGACCAGAAATACACGTGTTACATAGATATAAATCACGAAACAGGCATGTAAGAGTGCCTGACAGGTTCCATCAATAAACGCTATATGCAAATTTTCTTACAGCAGTTTGCATTTTTGTTTTCTCATTCCAAATTTGGTGTTTTCTGTTGTTTTTTCTAACACTTTTAAGTCAGTATGTATAACCTATTACTCATCGCAAAATTCCATTTTTAATGGAAAAAATGAGATGAGTTAGCTATTTTTAGCTTGAGTTTTTCCGCGATTTGTGTTTTTTTCCTACCCTTAGGAGAAAAACCGGTTTTTTTTTTCGAAAAAATAACAATAATCATGCCAATAATCCTTTCATCAGGTTGAAAATTGACGGAATGGCGGCTATTTGAAATTATTCTGAAAACTCGTAAGCGGGCCAGACTTCTTATTTATGGCCAAAACTGTATTTTTGCCCGTTTCACAGGTGAACTGTTTTCTAGCCCGGCACACCCAACTACTGTTACTTCACTTCGGTATCTGTCCTTTACAGATTACGCATTTCTCCACGCTGTTCAGGGTGACTTTGATCAGCTGATGCGCTTTGAAAGCCAAAAGCGAGAGATGCATGAAATTATGCATGGTTTTTCTTTTACGCAGTGCACCAATTAAGTAGAGTGCGAACAGTTTTAAAAAAGTCTCCAATACTTGCTAAGCTCATACATGGGCCGCGGGAGGAAAGGGGGGTTACCCCCTCCCCTCGCCGGTCACTACCACCCACTCGGCAGGCCATACCCCCATCCCAGGCCGCGTCGTTGGCTCAGTGGGTAGCTCGCTGCCTCTGAGTCACGCCGGCCCCTGCATCCCTGGCGGTTGTAGTGGTTCATCCTCTCGGCGCGGCAAGTTTCTTGCTGCAAAGAGTTGGTCGTCGGCACAACGCTCCACCCAGGCCACCGAAAACTGGTTACAGTGAGTAGGTAAAATGGGAACCAACTGGACCTACCGTTGCACCGAAAGCCGCTCCAAAAAGCATGCCGCGTTGGAGGGAAGATCAACGACGTCAGGAGCTGTCTGCAGGGTTCGTGCGGGACCTGGAAAGTCAGGGAGTCATGGAAAAGTCAGGGAATTTAAAAAAAAATCAGGGAAAAGTCAGGGAATTTGACGTCTGGTCAGGGAAAAATTTGATAGCATTAAAAACATTTCAATGCCAAATGGTCTTGTCAGACTTTACACAACACTCTTTTGAAGATCGATCTTCAGACTTTATGTACTACAACTTAAACCGGAAATTTACCCTCTGAATACCGTTTAAATGCATTTTTCAAAGCCTATTTTTCAAAATTTTCTCACATTGGTTGCAGTTTTCTCACCCTGGGTAGTCAGGGAATTTTGACTTTGGTCATGGAAAAGTCAGGGAAAGGTCAGGGAATTTTGCTATCCAAAAGCCGCACGAACTCTGTGCCTGAGAGACCAGCAGTAAGGCCAATACCGGTTTAGTGCCTGCGGCCGGGCGGCCGTTGGGAGCTGTCAGCACCATGACGTCACCACGCCAGGCACTCTCTTAGTACCTGGCGCCCAACAGCATGGCTTGAGTGGCTTGGCAGTGAAAGAAGGGCAAACGTCCGAGATGACGATATCAGGGGTAACGAAATGGACCGTGCAGGTCTGATCGTAGGGCTGTACATCGTACGGCCCCCCGCCAGATCGGATCGGATCGGACCCCCCATCCCGGAGAGAGAAAAGTTTGCTTATTTAAGGCAAAATAGGTCTTTTTCGGACTTTTTCCGGGACCCCCTGAGATCTCCAGACGCCCCTCCGGATTTTCCGGCTCATGTATGGCTAAGCTTGACCTTAAATCGCAACAGTTAGCAGCCGGTACACCATTGTGTTTGTGTAATCATCAAATTCTGTTTAAAAATATTGAGCGACCCGGCAGTTTTTGCAAATAACGTTTTATGGAGGCCTCAGCAACTTAAACTGTATCTGTGGGAGAAGGGTGAAGGGGTTTGGCCTTTCTAACTAGGGGTAACTGCAACCCCATATGGATTTATGCTGCCGCCACAGTTACATACATGGCGTTGGCTTTCATATTGTCCTTCACAAGTCACAGATATCACGAATGACTGAGCTATGGCTTTGCTAGTCTCACGGAAAGTTGAGAGCAAAACATCACAAAACCATTTTTACCACATGCAGCATTTAGCAACTATCACTGTCGAGTCATGCTTGCCTTAAAGAGCTTTAAATCCATCCGGTCAGCCACTTTATAATATGCTTTATCCCAATAGCTGAAGTAGTTAACAGTAGCGATCGACTAGAACCAGGACTTTTCAGTGGAGGCTAAAAGTTTGAAATTGCTCCCAGCACCGAGAACGCTAGCTGAAACTACAGCAGAGATTTACAGGGTGCTTTGCTAAAGCTACATAGGACAGGCTGTGAAACATTACTGTGTTACGTGTTCAAGGAGTGTTTACCTACCATTTCACTACTACATAAAAGCTGCTGACTGATTTCTTAGAGAATCCCATATTCCCCCTATAACTAGGTACCAGTTGATCGCTTGTTAACAGATTATTTTTACTGGCACAATCTATTTCCTAGCCTTTTGAAAGAAAGAGCGAACACAATTATTTAATAGGGGAGCCGTTCATTTGGGCGTGTCTCGTTTGGGCGTGCGTTCATTTGGGCGTGTATTCATTTGGGCGTCTGTCAAAATTTTTTATATAAAATTTAGGAAACCATGTAGGCCTCAAGGCAGTCCTACTGCATTGTGTTTCCTGTTTGTGGCCAATCTACCAAAAACAAACCATGTAGTGTTGGCCAAAAAAAGACCGCCTGGCCATTTTTCGAGTTTTCCGAATAATTTCAAATATTCCATCAATTTTCAACCGAATGAAAAGTTTTTTGCATGATTATTATTTTTGTTAAGAGTTTGTT
>JASANB010003630.1:0-24157 GCA_030248155.1 Sabatieria punctata
ACACACCTATAAAGCGGTACTTAAGCCCGGTTCACACTACGAAATAAGAAGTAAGAAATAAGAAATAAGGCGACTGCAATAAGAAATAAGCGGAGCGTTCACACTACGAAATAAGAAATAAGAAATCAGCACAGCAAAAATCAGCTGCAGTGTATAGTAAGCGTCAGAAATCTTTCCGTCTTAGCAATTTTTGGAAACTAAGCGATTTATGGTCATAGTAGACCGGCGGAACACCAAAAACACTTAAATGATAGTACGCATTTATCGCATTTTTGATAGGTTCTTTGAACATAAGCAGTCAACTGCAAGTCGCACAGTCAAGAACGGGTATATCCAATCCGAAAATCAGTGAACAGGCCATAAATGCCTTGAAACTTGTCAATAATCTACTTAAGATCATAATTTCTGTGTAAAACAGCAGGCAACTGCTGAAAAAAAAACCTTGGTTTGTACCATACATGGGCCGGAAAAATCCCGAGGGGGGTAGGAGGGGGGAGAAGACCTCGGGGGGGGGGGGGGGTACCCCCCCCCAAAAAAGGCCAAAAAACGCCTATTTTGCCTTAAATAAGCGAAAATTTCTCCCTCCGGGAGGGGGGGTGGGGGGGGGGGGTAGCCGGCCAGGGGGGGAGGGAGTATGTTAGTACGGCCGAGGGGGGGTAAGGACGGCCGAGGGGGAGGGGTATACCCCCTTACCCCCCGGCCCATGTATGGTTTGTACGGGTATAGGCAGTGTTTATAGGTTTCTGACCGCTTTTCGTCTTTAGACAGTCGTTTCAGACTTTATTATGACATGCTACACGCCAGACATGGGCTAGCATTTCGGCTGAGGGGGGGGGGAGAATTTTCAATTTCTGAGGGGGGTAGGAGCGCCTGAGGGGGGGGCCAACCCCCCTCAGCCCCCCTTTGCCCATGTCTGCTACACGCTTAAAGTGAAAGAAAACTCTTATTTCACATGAAAAAAAGTTGAGCACGGCGCAACTCTTATTTCGTGGCTATTTCTTATTTCTTACTTCGTAGGTGTGAACCGGTACGAAATAAGAAATAAGGCCGCTATTTCTTATTTCGTGGTGTGAACCGGGCTTTAGGCAGAAGCAGTAAAACAAATAAAACAAATAAAACAAACACTTAGGCACTTCTTCAGTGAGCTCTTCAATTGTAAAATATTGGTCCAAGAATTGTTTATCGGAAAAATCAGAGGGTTCCAACCATACATGTAACAGGTCATCCGCCGATGGGGGGAGGGGGGTTGGGGGGTCTGGCGCCGGCCGGGGGGGTCTGAGCCAAAATTTTGGGGGAGGGGGTGGGCACTAAAAAACGCTCAAAAATCGAGAAAAATCGCAATTTTTTGGCTAAAAATTGCCAAAAATCGCTAATTTGGGCTGAAATACAGCTAAAAAGTGCTGTTTTGCAGGCGATTTTGGCAATTTTTGTGTGTGGAAGTGTAAAAAATTGCAAAAATTTGCTCGAAAATTTACTTGCCAGAAAAATCGGACGGGGGAGGTCGGTGAAATCGTCTCGGGGGGGGGGTTCCCATCTGGGGGGTCTGGCCTAAGTCGGGTGGGGGGCAGACCCCCTGTTACATGTATGGTTCCAACTCCTTCGTATCTAGTCAGGAGTCATGAGAGGGACCGCCTGTGGCAGGGATGATCGTCGTGTTGTTAGTTTTAGATTCCTCCTAGAGCCCGTGTCCAGAACGACCCTTCTGATTGGCACGTGCCTTAAAAGGAAGCAAGAAAATCATATCCAACACGCTACGCAGCTTCTGGATGTGCATTAGAAGTTTATAAAGAATTGCATACATTGTTAATAAAATTGTCGAGCCTTGTTTTCTCTGAATTCAGTTTGCGGCTTTTGTGCTAGTTCAGTCTGAACTATTTTCTTGATCGTGTGCCTAGCGATCGGTTGGCAATTAGCATATTTAGATATGTACCCGGAGTTGTGCTCTTACCTGCAATACAGCCCGACCCAGCTGCCCACCGATCAACTGATATCAATCGAACAGTTTTTGCCTACGGACGCCAGTTTTCTGTCGCTGCATTTCGTGGATTTGTTCCTGAAATCTGGCGGCAATGCTGTAGTGCTTTGTGCACGACATTCGGCCAGCCATTATAAGACGGTGGCGGCCAAATCTGCTCTGCCCCAAATTCGAGCTGAACAAGGAGTGAAATTCGTTAATTTTGGCCAGTTTTTGGCGCGGAACAGTGGAGTAGTGGACTTGGCAGATTTGTTCGATCAGTTGCAAGAAGAATGTTCGCAGTTTGTAAACGAGGACAACAAACCGCTTCTAATTCTGGTGGACTGCTTGAACCGGTTTCTCTATTCTGGAGCCAGCTTGAACGATGTTCTAATTTTCGTGAACAAATGTTATCAGTTGGCGTCTGGTAAGAACGGAGCTGTTTGTCTGTTGTCACTGAGAGGGGAATCGGATGAAGAAGCTCGATTATTGATTGATCAGACTGCTCATATCAGTGGTCTGAGACTGATCGTCAGACCGATTGGAAGCGGTTTCTCTAAGGATATTAGTGGAGAGGTGAGGTGATAATATCATATGTACATTTGGCGGTAGCCCGCAGGCTAGAAAGGCAAAACTCCAACCCCCGAGACAGTGTAGAGAACTCTCCTCTCCGACCAGAACATACAAATACTACCGGAGTTTTACACCTATAACACCCCTCCGGTTATAAGACCCGGGTCTAAGCTCAGAATGGTGTGTTTTCGTGTGTATTTTTTACAAGATAACTAATGAATATGAAGTTTTTGAACTCAGGTCATTCAAGAATCGTTCTAAAACCTGCGTAATCTTGGTAGAATTCTTGATTTGATAGGTTTTGCCTAAAACTGAGCAATTTAGACTTAAACGTACAGTCAGTTGTTGCAAAGATCAAAACCAATGTGTTTCATGCTTTGCATGCAGAACATCGAGTTTTAATTGTAAAATATAGATTTTCCACCTACAAGACCAGGGTCTTCTTATAACTGGTGCAAAAATGTGACCCCAAATTTAGGCATTTTCCGGTTATAAGACCCGGTCTTATACGTACTGTTGTTTGGTATTGGATTTTCCGTTTGTGTATGTGTATGTGTATACACATCTACCTTCGAATGTGTATGGTAATTTGTGTATACACATTCAGCAAAACAATGTGTATTTTTGTGTATATTTGTGTATGTGTATTGTACTGAAAATGCAAATTTTTTGGTAGATTTTTAGACAGAAATGCTAGGAAAATCAAATCTCTCAATGTCTACTGCTTGAAACCTTGGATAGGTTTGAAATCGAGTTACTTAGGTCATTTGAAGGCTTTATGAGGATACCTACTGATTATTACTGCAGCAAAAACATAGAAATTTTACGATTCAGTTCGAAATTTTATCGACTTTTGCTGATCAAATACACATACACAAAAATACACATTTTGAGTACTGTTTGTGTATGGTACCGGAGAGTGCTGCATAGGGTACCCCTCCAGATAGCGTACCCGGGGTACACTAACTGGCACTTAGTGCCGGATAGTGTACCCGGGGCACACTATTTGGAGACAGATTTTATGTCACGGGTGTCCAAAATTTCCAACGTAACGGTAGCTTTAAAGCAGGTCTACATATATTTTTACTCATTTTCAACAGTTTTTACTGACACAAAAGTCACAAGAATGAAACTTTGACAAACCAGTCTCATTTGCATAGCAATAACAGGTTCTGTGGATTGGAAAATTGCATTTTTGCTCAGAAATCGTGAAAACAAGCTGTATAACATGATTTGGCTAAGTGCCAGTTAGTGTACCGGGTACACTAACAGGATCTGATTTTTGTTGAGGAAAATGCTAAGTGCTGGTTAGTGTACCCGGGTACCCAATGCAGCACTCTCCGGTAATGTGTATCCGAATTTTCAATGTGTATGTGTATGTGTATACACATTGAAAAAACAATGTGTATTTTTGTGTATGGTAAATGTGTATCTGTATACACAAGCAACAGTACTTATACGTGGAAAACTCCGGTAGTTAGTAATGGCTCCAGTACTTACAAGAAATAATTAATTGTTAGCTTGAAATTGCTTTTAGTAGGATTTCCGGTGTTGTTAGTCAAGCCATATAGCACGTAGGTGTTTTTAAGTCTATTTTGTTATTTTATGTTTGCAAAAGGCAATTTGGCTACATAAATATGCAATTTTAGCCTTATTATTAATTAGTACTTGTTGTTTCCATGTGTTTTGGAGCTTTTTTAAAATTTGGTGGACACCCACCTGGCAGGCAAATCCCTCTTCTACCTGAGCCTCTCGGTCGGCCGAGACATGTTGCTTATAGACGATGTGACGATGACTTATGTTGGTGAGAGTGAATTGTTTGTTTAGATGGAAATCCATCAAAGATGCAATCGAATCGTTCCGGAAGTGGGTCGACTTCATTTTCGATTGACCGAAAGGTCTGTAAAATTTTTTGCACCAGGCTCTGCACCGATATCTCATTTTATTTGAACCAATAATAAACGGTTACAGAGGCTGACTGGAACATTGAGTACAGAGCCGCATTCTAGTCGGCGAACAATCTTGTTCATCGGGTGTTAGTAAAAGTTGGGCTAATGACAATTTACACATCGCACATAATCTTACCCTGATAATGTTGCCGACCACGCTGATACAAGTATTTTTTGCTCTAATTTTCTTTAAGTAATATATCCGTCTGCTTTTTGCTACAAAAATCTCTGCTAGCAAAAGGCCAATAGTCACAGCTAGGACGGCATACAGAACAGAAAATGCTCCTAGCATAGAATAAATAGTCAACGGTTCACTTCGATTTTTCAGCGACTTAGCGCACTTGGTCAAGCCTGCTTTGGCACTTAGCGCTTCGTACTTAGAAATTATACCTTCTATTGTATTCACCTGGTACAGTATAGCATAGTTGAACCTCGAAACTAAGCTTGAATTTTTTTGAAAAACGAATGTTTTGAAATTGCTATAAACTTGGCTGTTTGGAACGATGGCTAAGTTACAGGAGAACTGTTTCATGTAAGACAAAGAAGACCCCGTTGAGGAGGTCAAATAAACGTGATCGCCCCTCTCAACTAACTCAGCTATTTTTGCTGCATCCACGCTAAACAACGGCCTGTTGTGCTCAAGCGCCTTCTGCAATCTAATGAATCTTGGCGACCTGAACGATAGAATCTGCTGATACTTGGCGCTCTTTTCACTTTTGCTGATTAGCCGTAGCTGCCCGGATTCCAACTTGTTCACCAGATCTTCAAAGTCCTTGATATGTAAGCTGAGTGGCGGATTGATTAGTTGTTTTAACAGTCCGCTGCGGAATAAACTTGTAAACAGAGTAATGGTGACCGCTGCGCAGATGAACAATCCGTTCTGCCAGACCGTGCCCACTCTGAAACTACTATAAACATTGCTTACTGCAGTCAGGTAGACTAAGCCTAGTGATGTAAAATTATGGAATTTGAATTTCAATTCAATTACAATTAAATTATGGGCTCAGTTTTTAATTTCAATTAAATTAAATTAAATTAATTGAAATAGTTTTTAAATATTTTCAATTACAATTATATTTTCAATTAAATTATGGAACCTCGGAAAATTTCAATTATGAAATTTTTTTCAATTATTTTTGAATTTTTTGAAAATTGTTCTATTTTTGATGTTAAAAGACAATGACAGTGATCCATCATAACTTCGTAAAATGTCCACGTAAAAGTACAGACTCCTTGTTCGCCTGTCTCCCAACCAGTCGAGAAAATTTAAAAAAGTTGCCTTTTAAAAACGCATAAAATGGCATTCTGGGGGAAATTTATGGTTAGTTCGTTATTTATTACATATCAGTGCATAATCTAAAGGTTTTCAACATTTTTGAGCAACATCACATCCTAGATACCTTCTCCAAAAAGCGGTGCGAATCCATCACTCCTTCAAAAATCACTGTTTTGACTTTCATGAACTACAAAAATGAAAACAGAGCATAAAATATTTGAAACATAGTGAGGTCAGCATAAACAGGTGACAAACCTTAAATAGGTTTTTGTTTGAAGTCATTAGCGCCTCTAAGACTTACGCATTTTCTTACATTCACCACAGGAAATAATTGAAAATATAATTGAAATTCCAGGCGAATTTCAATTCAATTACAATTAAATTATGGCCCAACTTTTGAATTTAATTGAATTGATTAAAAACGGGCCAATATGCGAATTTCAATTACAATTAATTATTTTACATCACTAATAAGCAAGAGGCTGCCAATCGTTCTTTGCTCCAATAACACTTCTTAAGCATAAACGTAAATAGTTGTCCCTAAACACTCCAAATTTCAGCTGAATCGGTTGAAAATGCTGATTTAGCACCAATTTGGAAAGCCAGTACTGTGTCTATGTGCACTGTATGCGCAGGCAGACTTACTTAAGTTGGCGGTTGAGTCTCCAAAGCGAAGTGATGAGGAAAGAGAGCAGCAGCAGAATCCAAATCGACCAGTCGAAGACGCGGAAGAGGAGAGTGGAGCTCTGTAGCACGCTGCGGACTGGTCCTTTGCAGAGGAAATAGATCTCGGAGTCCATCACCGGTACGCTGAGAGAAAACCTTTCTGCTCGGTCCTCGGTCCAGCGGCATAAATTGGCTATCGTATCTACTTGGCCTGTTTCTATTACCTCCAGAGTCGTAGCACTAGGATTAGGAACCAACTGATAGGTTTCATTTAAAAACCTCAATAATCGGTACATAATTTCTGCCGCCAGTCCAGGATTTCTGCAGTTTTCTCGATTAGGAGATATGTTTGATAGAGCACACTGTTTTAGATCGTCATCCGGATGGGTTAAAATTTTTATGCCGTCAGTCATGGTTATGATTGCAAGGTGGAACTATCTAAATATTGCAGAAAGTTCATCGCTTAAAAGCTGTTTGCTGAAAGCTCAAATTTTAATTTTCGAAATGATTTTTCAATCAAGTTTCTTGCCAAATGTATAAGTGTTTTGAAAGCGGAGTGAGCTTGGAGACTACAATAAACAGTACGTTATGTTTATGTATTCTCTCCTCTGTCCAAATGTTACATGTACTCTGTAAATTGGCCTAACTTTGTCTTCCTTTGCTCCGAATAATTGGAAGGAGATACCTGTCCAACAACAAAGCATGACACTGTGATAGAAGAACTCAAGGGGAAACCTTATGAAGCCCCAGGATTCACCCAGTGTACAGACAGCTGAGGTTGTGGGGGGTGTGGCTGTTTTTTGTGTGATTCTGCATGCCTGTTTTACAGAACTTTAGCAGATCCAGTAAGCACTACTGTCTTCAAAGTTTTTGATTGTCCTCAGTGGTCATATGCAATCAAGATTAAAGCCACAATTCATCAACAGACCAAAGTTGACACTCAAGAATTCCGACTTCGAACTGCAGTACCACACCACAGCGATGGTCACCCAACATCACATTCACGGTTGCTTCTGTGTCTCAACCTCAGTTGTCGATTTTATCATCTGCTTTTTTGACTGATGGCTGCAGAACAGTCTTGGTTGAAGCTAGCGCTTCAGGGCAGCCTGTCGTTGGCAGAATTGGGCTACTGAGTTCAAGAATTGCTACCTTGCAATTGACAGTTGTCTGTGTTCCTGTTGAAGACCGTGCTTCTTGCTTATGTAGTGAGTTCGAAATTGAACCTTTGTTCAAAGGAAACCATGTTCTGCCATTTGAAGCATCAGGCATATTTCTCATGCCTTCTGAAGATACTGTTCTGGCTGAATTTCATGAAATTGTCACTATGGAGCTTCAAGTGCAAACATCAAATTTCAAGCTGTCACTGAAGAAGGAAGAGAACACCTGTTCAATGAAAATCCTCCACTTTGATGGTTGCTATTAGAGACCTGCACGGGCCGGGCCTGGTCGCCCTACAGAGGATTTTTAGAGGATTTCAGCCGGGCCCAGCCACAAAAATTGCATTTTCATAAGGGCGCAAAAATTGGGTTTCCGGACAGGCCGGGCCGGGCCGGGCCGTGAAAAAGGCGGCCCGTGCAGGTCTCTAGTTGCTATGCATGCTTAACCGGCCTGCAAATCGACTACATCTGTACCAGTGACAAGACAGACACTCTAGCCCAGATCAACTGTGAAAACGACCTTCACTTGTCTACCCCTTGCTCAGTTGCTGGCACTAGACAAACGCCACGTGTACACTCCAAGCAACGAGAAGTGAAAACGATCTGTCATGTGCAATGTGGTGCCACTTCCACAAGCTTTGAATTAACTGGTGTCCTAGTGTCCGTTGAACATCATCGGCTGGGGCAAATCAGCAATCGTCTCTCCGTTGCTCCCAGCAGACAGGTAACTAACGAGTTGGGACGCAAACATTTTCAAAATCATATCTGTTTGGTCTCACTCAGTCTTGGGCATTTCTGTTCTGTTTATTTTTGAATAAAATTACTTACTTAAAATGTTTGTCTTGTCTCACCCTTGTCTCATATGTGCCCTCATTATCATAGTTTTTGTTCTACTTTGCCCTTTAATCACCAACATACTAACCTTTTTCTGGCGGGAGTCAGTGGCGTATCCAGGATTTCGAAAAGGGGGGTGTAAAATTTTGAAAGTGCCTGGTTGGTCCGCTGCCCAACCAGGGCAAGAAAATTTAGCAAAATTTGCCTTTAAAAACGTGTTTAAAACATATTCCAGACTTAAAATTACAGAAATTACAAGTTTTAGTAGTTTAAAATGGCCTGATTGGGCTTCTGCCCGCAAGGGCGAGAAAATTTTGAAAATTTAGCCTTCAAAAACGCATTTAAAAGGCATTCTGAACACAAAATAGACAGTTTTGGTACATAATTCATTAGTTTCGCTTATTTTTGACACACTTTCTCTTCCTACCTCCACCGCAAAGGGGGGTGTACCCACCCTACACCCCCCTGGATACGCCACTGGCGGGAGTGTCGCGTTGAGCGGTAGATTTGTTTGCATCATTTTAGTGCAGCGTGCCGTTTGCTTTAAATCGGCACATGTTTACATGTTTGATTGTACAGTATTTGTTTCGATTCCTTAGCTGGCCGTGTAGCGCTAGTTACATTGTAAGTGTTGTTACGACGTGTTCGGTGCGCTGTTAGCGAAGCCACTCAATTCAACTAAGCACTTTTCTATAGGAACTTTGATCTTGTTATTTTCAATTTATGTACATTCTGGCAAAGGTTCTAAGCATAAAAAAGCTTCCCAGAGCAGTTAGTACGGATTTATTCAATTGATTGTGCAGTATGGCAGCAAGAAAACATTTCAGTACTGTATGTACACCATTTTTATCCGGGGGTAAACGGAAAATTACCGGAGATTACCGCTTATAAGACCACCATAGTTAGAAGACCATGGTCTTTAAATAGGTTTTTGTTTCCAGTTATAAGACCACGGTCTTCTAATAGGTGGTCAGAAAACTTGGTTCATAGACACCCATTTTCCAGTTAAAAGACCATGGTCTTAGTTTAATTGACGGATTTTAGCACACAATTAACTGATTTTAAAGTGAACAAAAGCTGTCCATCGTGAGAAAACAAAGGCAGAAGTACATAATATGGATAAAACATGATTCTGATTTTTGTTTTGAACGCAATACAGTACCTGTGCTTCAACACAACCTTTCTTTTTGTAATTTCAAGGAAATTTTACAAATCAAGCGTAAACTGGTCAGGCATGTCTGGAACAGCCATCTAGATGAAAAACAAATTAAACTATTGGCCCAAATCCATTTTTTGAAGTGAAATAACATTTTCCAGTTATAAGACCATGGTCTTCAAAAGGGCGCCAAAAAGTCATCCTAAATTTGGGCATTTTCCAGTTATAAGACCAGGTCTTATAAGTGGAAAACTCCGGTACGTCGCCTTATGGGGAGGGGCTCATACATGTCGCTGGTTTTTTTCTGGGTTCGGGGTTTTTGGGTTCCAAATGTGGGTTTTGTCGACATTTTTTTAGCGATTCTGTGGCGAAAATTGCTTTTAAACCTCATTTGGACCGAAAAAAGCGTTAAAAACCCTATTGTTGGATTAATAACGCCTTAAAGACCCAATATTGCAGCAACAAGTGCAATAAAAAGCTGTTTTGCACTCAAACTACTACGTATTGAATAGGAGTTTCAGCGATAAAATACAGATTGAAAATGCGTTTTCTAACTAAAAAAATAGTACAGAGAACCCTAATTTTGATTCTAAACCAGGCGCAAAGCCCTGTTTTGAGTTGTAAAATTACTAAAAAACCCCTATTTAGTGATTTGAATGCAGTTCTTAAGCCCTGTTTAGGGTTTCTGATCAACCTAAAAACACTCTCTAGGCTTTCTTACCAGTGCTTCTAGAGTAACCTGAAAACATTAATCAGGGTTTTAAAGTAACCTGAAAACCCTAATCAGGGTTTCAAAGTAACCTTAAAACCCTAATCAGGGTTTGAAAGTAACCTGAAAACCCTATTCAGGGTTTGAAAATAACCTGAAAACCCTAATCAGGTTTGAAAGTGAGGTAAAAACCCCTAATCAGGGTTTGAAAGTAGCATGATACCCCTAATCAGGGCTTCTAGAGTAACCTGAAAACCCTGTTTAGGGTTTCCAAGTAACCTAAATAGGCCGGCACAGTTGGTGTAGTGGTTTAGGCCACATGGCCACTGTGCGCGACGTCGTGCGCTCATCCACTCGGCGGGGCAAGTTTCTTGCCGCAAAGAGTTGGTCGTCGGCATAAAGCTCCACCCAGGCCACCGAAAACTGGTTACAGCGAGTAGGTAAAATGGGAACCAACTGGATCTGCCGTTGCACCGAAAGCCGCTCCAAAAAGCATGCCGCGTTGGAGGGAAGATCAATGACGCCAGGGGCTGTCTGAGAAACCAGCAACAAGGCCTATACCGGTTTAGTGCCACTGGCCGGGCGGCCGTTGGGAGCTGACAGCACCATGACGTCACCACGCCAGGCACTCTCTTAGTACCTGGCGCCCAACAGCATGGCTTGAGTGGCTTGGCAGTGAAAGAAGGGCAAACGTCCGAGATGACGATAACAGGGGTAATGAAATGGACCGTGCAGGTCTGATCATAGGGCTGTACATCGTACAACCCCCCCGCCAGATCGGATCGGATCGGATCGGTAACCTAAATAAAACCCAAATCAGGGTTTCAAAGTAACCTGAAAGCCCTGTTTAGGGTTTCAAAGTAACCTAAAAACCCTAATCAGGGTTTCTAAGCAGTCTAAAACCCAATTTTGTGCTGCAGAATGTATTGTCTTGTCTGAGCTAGAATTTGCTTTACTTTGGAACCCAAAAGTGGGTTTTCAGGCCCCCCAAAAATTCGCTGTTGCCGAAAAATCGGGCTTGGGGGACCGGCCCCCCTTTACCCCCCAACGACATGTATGAGAGGGGTCCCACCCAGGAAACGATGCAATCGATGTTAGAGGGCGGGGGTCCAAAAATCGAGATTTTGGGACGACGTCGTTTATGGACGGCCCTGAAATACTCGGTATGAAAAGGTCTGACCCTTTGCCGCGCTTACAAGTTTGCTTTTTCCAATTTTGGCCGATGTTTTCTTTCTGCCTCTGCCCGAAGTAGCCATACGGAATCTCTACTACCCATCGTGGGAGCTCCGGAACAAAAGGGGCTATACTCAGATGCGGATCTATATCACGCACGCCCATTCTACCATAGTTATATCTATACGTCTAGCTAAAAACAGCTATGTATCTATAGGTAAAAATCTATAGATACAGTAGTTTGGCTAGCTAATACTGGCACTTAGCCATGTCGTAGCCCAGTCGGGCTAATAGGTAAACAATAAGCATGGCTAAAGTTCCCTCACTGTCTTACTCCCTCGTTGGCCGAAAAACTTTTTCGTTTGGTTAGCTCAAAATTACCAAGTGCTGCGAAGGCCGAAAAAGGAGAAGTTTCTGTTTATACAAGTGTCGGCTGTTTAAACGCAATAGCCCCGGCAGTACGCGATGAGACACTTCTGATAAGCCCCATTAGAGCGTGTGTACAGCCTATTACCAGTGCCCATGCGACAACCCCTTAAAGCTTTTCGTCTAATGAAATGGAGACGCTTTTTAGCTCTAGTCACTGTTCTCGCTGGCGCCACTCTCCTGCTAATATTTCTCTGCACCTTGTTCCGGGAATCTGCCAGCCTTCTCCATTGTGCAGCCGTTCTCAGAAACTCGCCTTATCTGCTTTCCGGTAAATTGAACCAGTACATGCTATATTTGAACGACTCTGACAGAGAAACATATGTGAATGGAATCTTTGGCACTGTGCTCAATGACACTGAGACAGGTAAGAAACTGTTGTTTGGTACTGTAGGCAGTGGTTGACCTATTGAACCGGCTAAACAATTGAAGAGGCCTAGCTCGGCGAAAACGTTTGAAAAATTAGAAGTAAAATGGCATTTTGAGGGTATCAATATATTTTGGTACATAAACTATGGTTTCATCGATTTTTTCATCCTACAATATACATACGTAGGTACTACGTACCATTTCGGTCTGGCTGAGTGGAAACCTTTTTATAATATTTGACTGTTTCTGAAAATTTCACTGATATATTTTCTCAAATACATAAATTATATTCTATGGCAGTTTTGCTGATTGGAAACAAATTTGCAATATATTCACCTAATTTACCGCTGGTTTATATAGCTTTTTAGCCGATGTCTTATAAGAAATGATTTACTAAAGTCAATTTTCCCTATGTTTTAGTGGCCCTTCAAAATTCTGAAGGCCCATGCCATTTATCTCTAAAAAATGGGCCCGTTAAAAGGGACTCCAAAACGAATTTCTAATGGAGTCCATCTTTTGTTGGCACTGGGTTCTTAGCAACAGTATTTAACAGAACGTCCTTCGACACTTTTTCTTATAAGCTCCATTAGAGTCTACGACCAGTGGCTAGTACTGTTGCTTGCTATTGGATTATCCGAATGTCTATGTGTATACACATTTACTGTCAAATGTATATGGTAATTTGTGTATACACATTCAACAAAACATTGTGTGTATTTGTGTGTATTGTACTGAAAATGCAAATTTTTTGGTAGATATAGAGCCAGAAATGCTAGGAAACTCACATCTCTCAATGTCCTTAATGTCAATGTCGCTTGAATTAGAGTTACTTAATCTTTATGAGAACATCTACTGTTTATTACTGCGGTATAAACATCGAAATTTCATGATATTTTTTGAAATTTTATTGCCTTTTGCTTATCAAATACACATACACAAAAATGCACATTTCGAGTACTGTTTGTGTATGGTAATGTGTATGTGAATTTTCAATGTGTATGTGTGAAAACACAAACAACAGTAGTGGCTAGCCATGCGACAACGCCTTAAGGCTTTCCGTTTAGTGAAATGGAGACGCTTTTCAGCTCTAGTCACTGTTCTTGTTGCCGGCAATCTCTTACTAAAATTTCTCTATACCTTGTTCCGGAACTCAACTAAACTTCCTGATTGTGCAGCAGTTCTCAGAAACTCGCCCTATCTGCTTTCCGGTAAAATAAACCAGTACATGCTGTATTTGATTGACTCTGACATAGAAAAATATGTAAATGATATTTTTTGCACTGTGCTGCTGAATGACACTCAGATAGGTAAGAAACTGTTGTTTGGTAGGCAGTAATTTTGTATTAATCGGGTAAAATACAGAATCCACCAAAAAAATCAACCCCGCAGATTTTTCACTGCAGCAGCCGCGACTCTCAACCGATTTGAATTAATCGTTTTTGAATGAAAGATTAATAAATTCTTGAAAGATCGATGAAACTTTTATCAAGCTATTCTGCTTAGTTCCTGAGATATTTGCCCTCGAAGTCAAAACAGCAATTTTGTAAATGAACAGGAGGGACTAGAAAGAACCCAGCAGATTTATTGCTGTAGCAACCGGCAAGCTCAACCGATTTGAATGAATTTTTGTGGATGAAAGACAAGTAAATTCTTGGAAGAAGAAGACTGATGAAAATCTTATCAAGATACTGTGCTTAGTTCCTGAGATGTTTACCCTCAAGGTCAAAGCAGATTTTGTCATTGAACAAGAGCGATTCCGTTGCATTTCATTTCATAATAAAACGTTCCTACTGCTGGAGGCTATTGACACTTTACTGGTGAATCAACCAAGCGTGTGTATCGTCAGTACAATAAATCCTGGTTACGTTAGCCCTCAACAGTAGGAAGGAATCTCATCTACAGGGCGTTTCAAAATTGATAACATTTTTGGCTGCCATTTCCCAAAATTTTGACCAAATTAGCTGAAATTTTGAACGTTCGTGCCAGAATATAGGGGATTTTGTGTGTTAAAATTTTGTTGACCAGGCGTGATGCAAACCTGACAATTTAACGAATACGTAAAATTTATTAATTTCAGTTCTGTAGAAATAGTGCTTATGAAATGGAAACTTTTCTTTTTGGTGTCATTTCCGCGAATGTTCGTCAAATGACCTGAAATTTGCAGACGCTCTTCAAAACTTTGGGATGTTTTATTAAAAATTAAAATTTCATGGATTGAGAATTACATTGTCTTGAGAAAATAAGGATTACCCTAATGATCTGTTTTTCAAATCTGGTTATTCAAAGCAGCAGCTGTTCAGGAATTCCTCATTTTCTCAAGATAGTGTTCATCTTAAAGCATGAAATTTTAACACATAAAATATCGCACAGTTCTGAAGAGTTTCGGCAAATTTCAGGTCATTTGACGAACATTTGTGGAAATGACAGCGAAAAGAAAAGTTTCCATTTTTAGCGTTGCTTCTATACTAGACATTGAAAATATCAAATTTAACATATTCGTGAATTTTTTAGCTTTGCGTCAAGCCTAGTCCACCAACTTCTAACGCAGAAAATCCCCTATTCTGGCACCTACAGTAAGTTTCAAAAATCAGCCATTTTGGTCAAAATTTGCGGAAATGGCTGCAGAGAAAGTAATGTTATCATTTTTTTGACACCTGTATTATGAACTACAACGGAATCGCCCTGTTTTGTCAAGAATTTATTTATCTTTCATTTGAAAAGGATTCATTAAATTCGGTTGAGATTTGTGTTTTCTGCAGAAAAAAGTATGCGGGGTTGTTTTTGACGAACCCTGCATATTGAAGAGATCTAGTAGAGCAGATAATTTTGAAAAATTTAGCATTAAAATAACATTCTGTGGCTGCGTGGGCAAATTTTACAGTACGTATTTTAGTATTAAAATATACACAATTGTAAACTATAGTAGTTTTTCTGTTTCACCGAGCTTGCCTTGCCTTCCTACAAAAACGTTGTACCGTACCTTGGCCGGAATGGTGTGGTGCCGCCTACGCTGCTATTTAGATTGTTACGTATGTACCTAATAATCTGATGATGTATACGTACAGTATGCATCTACTGTATCTAATAATCTCTATTCAGGAGGACAATGGTCTCCACCCTGGTGTGTTTCCCATTCTAAAGTAGCGATCATAATTCCATACCGGGACCGAAAGGACCATCTGCAACGACTGCTCGCTTATCTGGCTCCTATTTTGCGTCGGCAACTGCTGTCCTATGTATTCATTGTTTCCGAACAGTTGGGCACCGCGCCTTTTAACAAAGGACGTCTCATGAACGCTGCATTCACTGTGGCCCAACGTTTGAACGCAGACTGTGTCATATTTCATGACGTCGACATTTTTCCTCAGGTGTGTATACCGATTTATTCAATTATTATAGCCGAGACTAAATATTTTAGGACGACCGCTTGTCCTACGCCTGTCCCGACCAGCCATTTCACATGGGCGGCCGAGTGAACACTCTGAATTATGAGATTTGGTACCACAATCTAGTGGGCGGGGTTTTGGCCTTCAAAATGGAGCACTTCAAGCTGGTCAACGGCTATTCCAATCAGTACTGGGGCTGGGGTGGCGAGGACGACGATATGGGAAAGCGAATTTTGGCGCGAAATTTGAAAATCACCAGACCGCCTGAGTCTATAGGTCGCTACACGATGTTGACGCATCAACAACGACATAGAGTTAACGATAAACTGGTCAGACGGTAAACTACCCGAAAGAATAATGTAGATCTATGTGATGGTACGTGGTTTATTCAGAGTTTTGCGAGAAGCAGCTTCGCGCTTCCAATGGGACGGTCTGAACAGTCTCGGTGTCTGGAATATAACTGAGATTTATTTGCAGCCACTCTATCACCATTTGTTAGTAGACGTTGGCACCCCGTCGGCCGACTGGATCAAATATTTTCGATCTGACAGCGGCACTGAATAAAACAGACACCAAATCTAACTTTTAGACAGTTTCTCTATTTTGCTCAGCAGCACCCGTTCTAGCTTGTCCAGACGATCACTCAGCTTTTTGTAGACCTCATCTAGTTTGGATGTGAACTCTTTCGTCCTAACAGCGCAACTTAGTGGACCCGGACGGCCCGGCGGCCCTAAAGTAGACACACAGGTGTTATCAGTAGCGTTAGCGTGCCCAGCAATCTTGGGTATCTATGCACACAAAGAAAAATTGGTCAACGATGTTGAAACCCTACAGATTACGGAGCCAAAATGTTAACCAGTTTGGCGCAGATCGTACTCCAATTAGTGAAGCTGCCAAACCAAGCAAATTTATATCAAATTCATATCAAATTTATATCAAATTTCTAGGACAATTTTACGAAATTTAATATAATTTTTATTTGTTTGGCACTCACCGCGAGAAATCTAATTTTGTTATTAAGTTGCTATTTACTTGGTGATTTTGGTTAAAACAATTTAATTTTGTTATTTAAATTTAATTTGAACGGAAACACTAGCGAGGGGGTCCGCGGGATTTGCCCACCCGCAAGTTGGGCTCGACCCACCCGAAACGACCCCACCCACCCACTTGAAGCCGACTTTTGTTCCTGACACTCCTCCCACCATAATGGCCGCGACCCCCATATCGGTAGGCCCACACCCAAAAAATCCTAATTATGACTGCCGAAACCTATTTTTCCGGCCCATGTATGTTTTGGCGGAAAATTAAAAAATTCGCCAAATTCAAAAGTTTACAGGAGAACGGTACTTTTTTAAAAGTAAAAGTAGAAGGTTTTTGTACGTTTTAAAACAAAACTAGGGTTTTTGCCCGTTTTAAATAGGAATTGGACCGGCATAAGAATACCGTACAGCAATTTCGATACCGCATAATATCATATAATACCGTATAGTCTGCTCCAATAAGCGAGAAACTCTTAGTCAAGTTGGAATATGCAGAAATCGTTCAGATTGCTGTAAATTATATTAATGACAAACAAAATTCGGTTCATGTATGTCCGAAATTCTGGGCACGCCACGCCACTGATTGACTATTATTCAGATAAGTACTGTAGTCTAGATACTGTAAGTAAGTAGATATACAGTACCGTACGTACCTGGGTGACCACGAAGGCACCGGCAGTGTTTGTCTCGGAAACCAGACGGTCCTTCCAGACCGGGCTCTCCGGGACAATGGTTAGGCGCCGGTCCCGGCGGTCCGGGAAATCCAGGAAAACCCTTTGGACACGATTCATCCAATTTATTAGATTCACACGGCTTGCATGGACTCTTTACTTCTGCTTCATCCTTCGCACCTGACATAAAACCTGACAAAGTGGTGTAGTGCTTGCAAAATTCTCTTACAGTCTGGCACATATATGGTACCGGTACCTAGGCTAGTGGCACCATCATATGGCACCAGCACGTTCGGGCACTGTGGTGGTAGCATACATATAAGGTACCGGCACCACATGGTACCCCCACATTCGGCCACGGTGGTGGTGCTACCCATGGCCATGGGTGCCGGTACTGTTGTTTGTGTATACAGATACACATTTACCATACACAAAAATACACATTGTTTTTTCAATGTGTATACACATACACATTGAAAATTGTGACACACATTACCATACACAAACACTACTCAAAATGTGTATTTTTGTGTATGTGTATTTTATCAGCAAAAGTCGATAATATTCCGAACAGAAACGTAAAATGTCGATGCTTTTGCTACAGTAATAAACAGTAGGTATCAGGGTTGTATATTTTTCCGAAAAAAACCTCGGCCTGTTTTTTTCCAGTTTTTTTTTCGGTTTTTTCCGGTTTTTTTCCTAAATCGCGGAAAAAAACTCCAGCCCAAGTTCTGAGTATCCTAGGCTGGTTTTATGATTCCTAACGCTTTCTAGCGCCTTCCTCAGTCTTGTTAGACCAGAAATACACGTGTTACATTGATATAAATCACGAAACAGGCATGAAACAGTGCCTGACAGGTTCCATAAATAACGCTATATGCAAATTTTCTTACAGCAGTTTGCATTTTTGTTTTTTCATGCCAAATTTGGTCTTTTTTGTTGTTTTTCTAACAGTTTTGAGTCAGTATGGCCTATTATACATAGCAAAAGTCCATTTTTTAAACGAACAATGACGTAAATTAGCTATTTTTAGCTTGAGTTTTTTTCCGCGATTTATGTTTTTTCCGACCCTTAGGAAAAAAACCGGTTTTTTTTACGAAAAAAACAGTTTTTTTCCGGTGTTTTTTTCCCACCTCACATCCCTGGTAGGTATCCTCATAAAGTAGGGATGGGCACGCTTCGTCCGGCTGCGCCGTTTAGAAAATACAAAAATACGGGCAAAATATGGTCCGAAAACGGTTTTCGCAACTTCAAGCGCAAATTCTTTTTTATGTTCGGTTATTGATGGTAGGAAGTGATGTACTTATATGAAACAGAGTACGAGCTATCGAATGAGATGCATTTTGAACCATAATTCAGCCGTTAAAGGGCATTTTTTTCTCAAAAACTGGATTCGTCGTTTTTCAACGTCCATTTTCTGTTGAAAGGAGAGTTTATTTAAATTGGTTTCAATCGGATTTGAAATCAGCGTAACTTGTTACCTATATAGCACCACTCTTTTTCTTAACGCAGTTTGACGCGGTCCCCACAAATTGGATTCTTTCTTTAAACTACTGAAAATCGGCTTTTTCGTGGATTTTTTTCGTGTTCCTGATTGTTGTGATAAAACGACGAATTTGGCGAAAGGGTTTCAATCGGTTCTGAGTACAGTAGACTTCAGGCTTTCGAATGATACAAGAATTGGCTCTCTGCTGTTTGTCGTTAACCCCACAAACGGTGTTGAAGTTTCTGTAACCCTAAATTTTTCCCATTTCAGTATTTTATTTTGTGCACGCTTGCAATCATACTTTTTCGCATTAATTTAGCTGTGTTACGGATTATCACGGCCTTCTAGTAGATTTTAAACAATCAAGTGGGTTGCATCTTCGTAAATCGCGCCACAGAAAATCAGTCCCAGTTCAAACGTGCGACCAAATGCTAATTACTAAACTGCGCGGCTCCCACAGAAACCATACACATTTGAAGGTAAATGTGTATACACTACACATACACAAACGGAAAATCCAATACCAAACAACAGTAGGTGCCGGCCGGTACCATGGTGCCGGTACTATATACGATACCACTACCATATATGGTAGGAATTCTGAACAGAGTGGTACCATATATGGTACCGGTAGCGAAGGTAGGTGTAGTATACATGGTGCCGGCACCTTATATGGTATCACTACAGGCCCCGAACGTGGGGTACCATATATTTTGCCACTAGCCTAGGTACTGGCACCATAAACGGCGTTAAGTGCCTGAGTGTAATATCTAATTTCTCCATCCTGTCTCGATGGGAAACGGTTGATTATAATGAGCAGATGATGGAATAATTGAGATTAGAAGTTACTATAATAGTCAGGGAACTTTTTTATTGTTGTAGAGCTAAAATAGGTCTTGTACTACAGTATACCTTCGGGTAGAGGCATAAGGAAGTGAACTTGTTTGTCTTTACAACAACGCTGACGTTTGGTATTGTAAGCTGTGAATCTGTCTCCGAACTGCTTGCAGCACTTGGTAAAATTGCGTATTGATTCGCCGTCCTTCGGGTAATCATCATCCAATGTGGTTTCTTGCTTCTCAGGGCAGCAGAATATGTAGCCATTGCGTACTGTGCCCGGCTCATCACAGGGTCCGGGAGGTGGGTGCGGGGCCAGTTGAGATGCACTTCGACCCACATGCAACAGCCCCAACAACAGACACAGTAACCACATGTCTGCTCTAGACCGTACACAACAAACAGCACTGAAAACTAGTGGGCGGACGGAAAGAAGTAGGCAATATCTGATCCTAGATTTATCTGGCTAACCAGTTTTCTTAAAACCACCAACACAGAGAAAAAAGATGAAATCAGTGCATTCCGGATCGGATGCAGTTGTCGCGAATCACGGCGCAGACGATTTCGGGCGGCACGTCCTTTTCGTTCAACGTGCTCAGCAGTTCGGTTAGGCGGTCTCGACGCGCTTTTTGCTCCGGGGTCTCAGGCTCCACCGCCGTACAGTCACAACAGCAGTTGCGCAACCACAGCAACATCAACGCAATACCGGCCGTTCTAAATTAACTCAATTTCTGCTTCTTGCACACAACACAGTTGGTCGACTGCTTTAGGCTACAGACTAGACTACTACTGTGCACGTGTGTTGAGGAGGCTACTACACGTTCGTCCCCTCGGCTCGGCGCGCGTTTGTCACAAAGACCAGTCGATGGAATGTATGTACCTCTAAACTTCTGAACGCACTGACTCACTCCTATCTCTTAGACGCAGAAATTTTTTTGCGTGCCTGGCCATAGGGACATGCAATGCGTGCTTAAAAAATGGTAATCACACAGTGAACGTTTTGTTGGCATTCGCTGAAATTTTCAAAAAAGCGTGATTTGCTGTGACTGGCCAATCACACATTGCATGCAGATGCAGCACTGTGCATCGTCTGAGAAAAAAGCGTGATTGATATGTGACTGGCCAATCACTTTTTCGCACTTACATTTTCCAATCACATTTATTGCTAACAAACAGCCGAACGAAAAGTGTGATTCTATGTGGGGGTACCACCATATATGGTTCCCCTACCCATGACCATGGGTGCTGGTAACTTATATGGTACGAAATTTGAATGAAGTGGTAACTACACTAAGTACCGGTACCATAAACGACGTTAAGTGCCAGACTGTCTAAGACCGGCTGTTTTTCTGCAAATGAGGAGTTGGGCGCGCCTCTCACCGCGTGACTAAGCCCCGTGCGTAGGTCCTGCTCTCATTCGCCACTCCCCGGCAGCCAGCTGTTTCTATTTCTGATTGCTGCTTGGGAAGCTGTTCAAACACTCGAAAATCCTACATAAACAGGTAGCTAAGGCAGCGTTTCGTAGCTTTTTCCAGTACTTTTTCGGTCCACATTTCTGCAGTGCAACAGCCTGAATTGCAACAGGTGAGAGTGATCCAATCTTAATCGCAACTAAAGTGCCGCTGAGATTTTTCATTTGCGAGTAACAAAAGATACAAAACGTACGTCCAATAAATGGAGACCGATTGGCTGTTGTTTGAGAGTTTGGAACCGACTTCAGTAGAGTGAACACAACTTTCCACAAACACGGCTTCCTTCTGACGTGTCCGGCTACGGACATGCAGCAGTTAATATGAAAATTTTACTGGAAATAGCGCAGTATACAAGACGCGGTATCTAAGAAAATCAGACAGGGGCAAGAATGCAGTTTGTCGGTGGTGGGTGAGGGTTGCTTAAAGAATCTATAAAAATTTTAAGAGGCTTTTGAGTAATTGTACTTACATTTCAAATAAAAATGGCGCATTTATCTTTTTGAGAATTTTTACTCCCAAATTTTTTACCAAGTACTTCATCAGTCACAACTTATGCACTTTGACGTGCAGTCACTTTCTTGATGCCTTGATGGCGGACACGTGAAAGTGCAACTTGTGGTTTTTGACAAACTTTTCCAATATTTTGAGAGTAAAAATTCTGCGGTTGTGATGTGAATGTTGTGTTAAAATTTCAAAATTACTGACCAACACAAAAGCTACAGAGAGCCGAAACCAGGTAGATAAATGGGCCACCCTGTACATCGAAAACTTGACAGATTTTGGGTCCGAAGTCTTCCGATTTTTATCAATCAACCTGGTAGTGGTTTCCTCTTGTTTTTTTTTTTTTGGGAAGAGGGTGTCAGCTGTCACTTCCGTAAACTCTACATCTCCTGCCAAATCGACCGCCTGCTTCTGTTTTCTTTCCACAGAGAAGTAAACAATTTTTCTTGCTCCCCAAACGAGTACATTTTGGCTTTGAGCTTTGTCGGCAAAGTAGTAGTGGAAGCTTAACCGAAATTTTTACTAATCTTCCAAAATTCTAATTTCTCACTTGTCCACATTTCTTTTCTTGTACAGAAAGGTAGGCAGATAGATAGCAGGTGAAAAGTACTGAAGTTTAGCCAAATCTATCATCTCCGGACGGCATTCTGCTGCTCCTAGCAGAAAGCAGAAAATTGCCATTTTAGCGGCCATTTCTGTCTGAGGTAAAACCGAATTACAACGGCTAGGTAGACGGATGGCATAATAGTTAGCTTTTCAGCTGTCCTAATTAGTTGGTTGCTGATAAGCGCTTAGCTTAAGTAAGCAGGTTGCTAAGAGACTCAAACAATCGCAGGTATAACGACTTACGTATGACCATTTCAATAAGGCAATACACAAGCTGCTTTATTTTTTAGTGTTCCAAGATTACAAAAATGGGCCGTACACAAAGAAGAGCAAAGTTACGTAGTGGCTTCATCTTTCGAGACACTGTCTAATTTCACATAAATCGGACTGCTCAAGATAGCGGGGTTGCGCAAAAAAGTGTTTACAGGGGCGTCCGCCATCGGCAAAGTTTCCGGGTCAGCAATCAAAGTGCGCAACCTAGTCGGCTTGTTGACACGCGGTTGTGGTTCCGGTTCCAGGGGCATGCTCCATCCGGGCGACCCTCCCTGGTTCACTTTGACCACTGGAACCCTGCTCGCCCCTAGCACGGACGGCTTGGCAGCACTGCGCGCGCGCTCCGAACTGCGCGATGCGTTTTCGCGCTGAATACTGCGCTCCAAGCGTTCTCTTTGAGTCAAATTGTACGACTCATCGTGTTTGTGCGCTTTCTTGTTCGATTTGGGCTTGTGATTCTGAGCGCGGTAGATCAGGTATCCTGCTATACATAAGATAACACCTCTAAACTTAATATAGATACTAATTTGTGTTTAGAAAGACAATAAAACTCACAAAGTAACCACTATCAAACTCCGAAGCCTTCGCGGCCATTTCCTATCCTTCCTGAGCTTTTCGGCACAACAGTCGAAATAACAGCAGATCTGTGTTTCAGGACATCTGCAGGAAAGTTTAATACGAAGAAGGTATATACTGGTACTGGCTTACTTCCAATAAACCGTTACTGTTTTAGTGAGATTGTAGTCATGGTCGGTTAATCTTTCAAATTCACTCTCAAATTTTCTTCCTCAATTTGCAGTTGACAGTTTGGGGTGGATGTCTAAAACTTCATGCCTTTCTCTCTCTCTCTCTCTCTCTCTCTCTCTCTCTCTCTCTCTCTCTCTCTCTCTCTCAACATGTAATGTAGAATGGCAAAAAGTGGACAAATTGGATGAAACTCACACTCACTTGCATTTGCTTAGGCGACTTAGTGGCAGAGGGCCGAAAGTAAAATTGTCGCGTGTCATTCAGCTTTAGTAGTGGCACGAAAGCTTTGTTTGACCTGTAAATCGAGCTCCTACATAGTAATTACAGTTTGCAATAATATTCACGCACATGACTCCTCGAGAGTGTTTCATGCTGTTGGCAGCAGAAAAGGAAACACAGACAAGCAACAAAATGAAATAAGAAGTTGGTATTAGCATAGCAGAGTCGGAGTTTGCAGCGGCAAGCATTCTAGGACAGCAAATCAGTTTCTTAGCAACGTTGTAGAGACTGGCACTAATTAAAAAAGCTCTAATCATGTTTATCAGTTTCTGTGCTCAGTCCTCGATACCTACTTCCTGTGCTAATATAACTTGCTTACGATAGCACAGTATGTACGCACTGAGAAAAAAACATCCATTTACAAATGTCAAATCTAAGATAGGCAGTATTCTTTCACTTTGTAATTTTTAGACCACTGATTTAATTACACCAACAATGTCAAGTCAGTTAGGTTTCATCCGTATGCGACAGATGGCGCTCGGTATGCTTCGAAAAAGAGGTAATAAAACGAACAGGATCGAAACTCGATAACCAGTCTGAGTCATGTTTCATAATTGGCGACGCCAATAAAAAGCGGCAGTATAGTAGAGCACTTCGTCCATTCCCATGGACATATA
>JASANB010003631.1:0-13285 GCA_030248155.1 Sabatieria punctata
CTTCCGCAAATAATCATAATTCTTCAGTAACTAATGTTTTTAGTTAGAAAATAACTAACTAAATTCAACCGGCACAACACTGCTAAGAACTATAAGGCGAGTTGAACTAAGCTCAACATTTAGTTCATGAACTAAGGATTTTGCGACCGTTTTATAGGCCATGGAAACTATTTTTAACCACTAATTCTGATCTGGCGTTATTATAGCAAAAGGAATTACTATTTTTGGGACACCTGTATACTGTAAGGTGGATGGATAATATATGCCTACTTCATTTGTATATGTACAGTATATGTGTATATCCAAAAGATTTTCATATTTATGCAGTAGGTATATGTATAATTGAATATACAAACCCACACTACTCCACCGAACACAGCTTCAGTAATTCCAATACAACAGTATTCATTCTTCTTATCCATTGCTACTCCACGTAACTTGAATAAATTTGGTTAGAATTGACAATGGCTGCGAAAATCATAAAGTGACGGCTGCGACAGGCAGAGTTCTTTTTTAGGATTGTGCTGTTTCATTCATTAGAGGGGTGCTGGTAGCCCTCCCTTTCAGAATGTCGACCATACTCTCTCCATGCAGCGTACTGTGCAAACAGGTAGGCCAATCCAACAGCATAAATGGTAACAAACAGAATTATGAACATTATTCTAAAGTCATTCACGAATCCAACCAGATCATGAAAGTCATTCAGGGCACGTTCCAGAGACTAAAATGTTCCCTTTTCTTTCTGGGAGTGGTTTTCTGCTAAATCTAGTAAATAGTAGTGTTTCCGAGTAAATTTATTTTGAAATTTAATTGGCATTGTCTGGAAAAGTGGGGCAGGCTAGGGAAGAACATGTTCACACGGGGGTCGGCAGCCAGGCACGTGGTATACTTCACGATGAACCTTTAGTATAGTTAACTTATCGCCCCAAACGGTTTTGCCCAGCGCGCCCTGGTTCGGCCACACGGACCCCCAGAAGTTCGGTCAACTTTAGATAGGGATGGCCAAAGCACGTCCGCGCGGCGCGGAATAGAAAATACAAAATCACAGCCAAAAAGTGGTCCAAAACGGTTTTTGCAACTTCAAGCGCAAATGCTTTTTTTGTGTTCCGTTATTGATAGGGGGATGTGATGTACTTATATGAAACAGAGTGTGAGCTATCGAATAAGATGCATTTTGAATCATAATTCGGCCGTTAAAGGGCATTTTCCTCTCGAAAACTGAATTCGTCGTTTTTCAATGGCCATTTTCTGCTAAAAGGAGAGTTTATTCAAATTTTGTTCAACCGGATTTAAAATCAGCGCAACTTGTTACCTATATATCACCGCTTTTTTTCTTTCCGCACTTCGGCATGGTCCCCACAAATTTGATTCTTTGTTAACTACTGAAAATGGGCATTTTCGTGCATTTTTTTCATGTTCCTCGTTCTTGTGAAAAAACGACGAATTCGGTGCAATATGTTCAATCGGTTCCGTGTACAGTAGACTTCAAACTTTCGAATGATATAAGAATTTGCTCTCTGTTCTTTGCCGTTAACCCCACAAACGGTGTTGAAGTTTCTGTAACCCTTAATTTTTGCCATTTCAGGCTTTTATTGTACCCAACACTTGCAATCATACATTTTCGCATTAATTTAGCTGGGCGACGAATATTCACATCTTTCTAGTAGATTTTAAACAATCAAGTTGGTTTCACTTTCGTAACTCGCGCCATAGAAAATCAGCCACCGCTGGGACGGCGACCAAGTTATAAACACTAATTTACGCGATTTGACCCACGCGGCTGTTTTGAACCCGCATTTCTCCGATTCTTCATGAAATTAAGTGCGGTTTTTTGCGTAAATAATCGCATCCGGTCATGCTATTGCCGTTTTAGCATAAATTTTTGCTTGTAGCGCGAGTTATTCAAATCTGTTGCCCATATTTTAAAATGGTACCAAGTGCGCCATACAAAAGTTCTTCGCAGACGGACGTTTTTAGATCGCATTTTTCTAATTATTCATTGAATCAAGTGCGGTTTTTTGCGTAAATTATCACATCCGGTCATGTTATCGGCGGTTTTAGCATAATTTTTTTGCTGTAGCGTGAATTTTTGAAAACCATTGGCCATACCTACTTTAGACTAAACTTGTTGATCCTAGTCAGTCTTTATTGAGTTGAGGAAACAAAACCAAGCAAATGTATATCAAATTCATACCAGAAGTTTAGAATAATTTTCTGTAATTTAATTTTTATTTGTTTGACAGTCTTCATGAGAAAATATATTTGTTATTAAATTGCTGTTTACTTGGTGATTTTGGCCAAACAATCTAATTTTGTTATTTAATTTTAATTTGATCGGAAACGCTACTCTCAAGTAAATCAGTATAAAAGTTAGGTACCTTATAGCAATCGTTTTACCTTAGTGTTCAAAATATCTGGGAAGTCATTAATCGCCATATCGTCTCATACAAAACTTCATACACAAGCACAGTAGTTATCATGCATATCAGCGGCTAACTTTGCCAACACTGATAAAACACTGCTAGGCGCTACAGACAAAACGCCCACTATTATCGAGAGCTCATGCAATGTATCTGTTAGATAAAAAGCATACCTGTTAGCATGAAAATTTTGGGGCGAAAGAGAAAAACATAATCTGTCTGAGATTTCCCCTGACGAAAAATTATGAACTTTCATGCGCTCGACTTGACGCGCTCAGTGGCGTACCCAGGGGGCTGTAGGTGCGTACACCCCCTTTGCGGTGGAGGTAGAAAGGAAAAATTAGACAAAACTAAGAGAAATGAATTAATTACCTATGTACTGTATGTGCTAAAAACTGTCTATTTTATGCTCAGAACACCTTCTAAATGCGTTCACGAAGAATATATTTTCAAAAATTTCTCGCCCTGGTCGGGCAGAAGCCCAACCAGGCCACTTTAAACTAATAAAACTTGTAATTTCTGTCAATTTTAAGCTCAGAATGCTTTTTAAACTCGTTTTTGAAGGCTGATTTTCCGAACTCTTCTCGCCCTTGTTCGGCAGTGGCCCAACCAGGCAACTTCAAAATTTTACCCCCCCCTCCCTTGGCAAAATCGTGGGTGCGTCACTGACTGCGCTTGCACTGCTTTGAATTGTATCTCAACGATCGCAATTAGCCGCGTCCACTCACAGAACAACTCACCGAATAAACCGCAATTACAGCGTGTCACGCTTTAACAGTGCGTGCCTACTAGTCAACGGGTGTTGCTTTCCTGCCTTGGCAGTTTTACGTCCGGGTTCAGGTTTTCCTGAATAAACGTTTATATGATGAAAGAATATGTGATTGAGTGCGAGTGTTTGAGTGTATTCTTATTGTATGGTCGGTCTCGAGTGATTGTGTTGTGTGTTTGTTTTGTGTTTTACTAGTCATCTGCCAATAAAACTCCTTCAATTCATACATACAGCCTAAATACGAAGACTGGTGTCCGTCAACCACAGCGCAGTCCGTCTGCTCCTGGCGCCTCTCTCTCTACCTTGTTCTCCTGAGCACTTCTCCTTTTTCCACTTTTCTTTCTCTACAGAACAGAAAAGACGCAAACTCAAGAATCAGAATGTTGCTATAACCGGTTGGCGCAGACCATACTCCAGTTGGAGTAGTTCTGTCTCTGTGGCGGTTCCCGATTTGTGAATTTTGAAAAATTTTTCGGAACCGCCGCTAATGGCGTTCTCAGCAAAAACCCTTTCCGATACGGCAGATAAATCAAGAAAGCCAAGCACAGAAGCCAAATTGTAACTCCTCCCATGACGGTGGACCGCCAGCGCTACTTCGAAAAATTTTACGAAAATATAATTCGGAACCGCCGCTCACTTTACGAATTTTGGCGGCGGTTCCGCATTTGCGAAGAATTTGGTCTGGCGCAAGGAGTCATCCAATGCCTTTCAATGGCAAGGCAATACAGTACAATTTTCCGCCCACCGTCTGTGATCTTTGCGCTTGTTTTTGCTGTTTTCCCCGCAAAACAGACAACTCCAATGTAGAAGTGGATCTTAGTTGCTGTCCAGCCAGTTCTGCTATGCGATTGTATGTGTTCAGTGTGACTAGCATCGCTGGTTGTGACGCAAGCAGTAACTGACTGAAAAGCAGCTTGAGATTTTTATTCCAAAGGACTGCCGTTATTACTGTTCACATATCCTGTGACATCTTTGTTTTGCTTGGTTTTCAATCAAGAGAAATGTTGACGTATTTATTCTTTGAGATCCTTGCTTTAGTTAGAAGTAAAGCTTAAAGTTTTAGCCGCCAAAATCATACCTGTTTTAAATATACTTAATGTATTTAAGTTAATTATTAGTGATATAAAATTATGGAATTTGAATTTCAATTCAATTACAATTAAATTATGGGCTCAGTTTTTAATTTCAATTAAATTAAATTAAATTAATTGAAATAGTTTTCCATTATTTTCAATTACAATTATATTTTCAATTAAATTATGGAACTTTGGAAAATTTCAATTATGCAATTTTTTCAATTATTTTTTCAATTTTTTGAAAATTGTTGCATTTTTGCTGTTAAAAGACAGTGACCCAGGACCTCGAAAAATGTCCATGTAAAAGCTTCGAGACACCTGGTTTAGCGTGCTGCCAAACCAGCCGAGAAAACTTTAAAAAGTTGCCGTTTAAAAACGCATACAATGTCATTCTGGGAGAAATTTACAGTTAGTTCATTATTATATATCAGTACATAAGCTAAAGGTTTTCAGCATTTTTGAGCAACATCACTTCCTAGATGCCTTTACCAAAAAGGAGGGAAATCCCACTCACCATACATAAAAAATCACTGTTTTGACTTTTATAAACTACGAAGCAAAAAGCAGAGCTTAAGAGGTGACAAACCCTAGATAGGTTTTGTTGGAAGTAATTCTTTAATACTCTAATACTCTCTAATACTTACGTATGTTCTTACATTCACCACAGGAAATAATTGAAAATATAATTGAAATTCCAGGCGAATTTCAATTCAATTACAATTAAATTATGGCCCAACTTTTGAATTTCAATTAAATTAAATTAATTGAATTGAAATTAAAAACGGGCCAATTATGCGAATTTCAATTACAATTAAATTAATTTTTTACATCACTAGTCATTATCGCCTCTAATACTTGCGCATTTACTTACATTCACCACAGAAAATAATTGAAAATATAACTGAAATTCCAGGCGAATTTCAATTAAATTACAATTAAATTATGGCCCAACTTTTGAATTTCAATTAAATTAAATTAACTGAATTGAAATTAAAAACCGGTCAATTATGCGAATTTCAATTACAGTTAAATTAAATTTTTACATCACTATTAATTATATGTAGTAAGTAAATTATAATTAGATTAAATTTTTCTCAAATACGATAAGCAAAATTTTAATTTAATTATATTTCTGTTGGCGAGTGGTAAGTAAATTATAATTTAATTATGTTTAAAATAAATTCGCTTAGCAACAGTACGTGATGTGATGCACGATTCAAAGTAGCATTGTTTTTTCTGAAAGGTGTCATGGTTTTTTGGTAAAACGTGTGATTTGTCTTGTTACGATTCTCACGAAAAAATCTGACTGTCACCCGAATTTACTAAGAGTGCCTTTCTGCACTCGGCGTGTTTGTTGCAAGCAGTTATCTGAAACTCGCCCATGAAACACGCGAGACACAGCTTTAGCCGGTCGGCGCAGACCATAGTCCACGTGGAGTAGTTTGAGTCTGAGTTAGTGTTTAGCCAAGTTAAGTGCTAACACCCGCGGCGACTACGTACCTGATAATAGGCAAACCAGTTTGAAATTAATCAGAACCGGTCCGAATTATATTACCACGCTCAAGGTCTGAAAAGAAATGTCACAACAGAATCTTACACTGTAGTCTAACGTTTTTTCGCCACTACGATGGCCGCCAATCTGATGGGAGCAGAAGATTTGGAAACTAGGCGCAAACTTCCGCCTTCGGCTTACTTCAGCGATGGCGCGCGGATTATCGATTTTGTGCTAGCCTTCACGCCGCAAACCCGACCCACTCCTAAAGGTCTAGAGCGCGCTCGTTTCCGCCAGAAATTCGAGGCTTCGCTTAAGACTGAGGGCATAGAGCTGGAATACGAAGGCAAAGAGAGGTCGCAGGACGGTAAAACGGCCTTCGTCAAGCTGCATGCAACTTGGGAGGCACTCACAAGACAAGCAGAGCTGGAAGATCTGCAGATGCCGATGGTGGAGAGTGATTTGGAGCCAAAGAAAAGTGGACTTATAAATCGATGTCTGTCGAAAGTTTTTAAGAGAAATCCATTTGAACTGCAAGAGCGATTCAAGATGGAACACAAGGAGTACTTCACCGATGCGTTCAGTCGGGATCGAGAGGAACAGTTTGTCATCAATGATTCAGCGATGTTTTTCTCTTCGGCGCAGAGGAGTTACTTGACTTGGAGCATTGTAAGCGGCATCACCATCAGTCTGCAGTTCAAGAAGAAACGGAAGAAGAAAAAGAAGGATGATGATGACATCATGAATGGTGAGTTCTCAGGTAAATGGTGCACTTTGATGAATTATGGTATATACTTGATTGATTGATGTTGATTGTGCTGTTTATAGTACCCCCTATTAATAGTACCCGGGGTACTACCAAGAATGCATAAAAGAGTAGCAAGAATGTGCCGCTCAGCGGCCGGCCGAGTGTCGATGCGCTGTACCAAAATTTCAGGACAGGTTGCGAAATTCGCGACCCCTCCAGTAATTTCAGGACAGGTTGCGAATTTCGCGACCCCTCCAGTAATTGCGCATGCGCTTTATTGCAGCGCAACCTGATTTCTGAGCAAGAATGACGTCAACAAAATGTTTAGTGATTTTTTACAACGGCAATTCATTGAATAGTTGGTGTAAGATCTTCAATCATCACAATAACTAAAATAAGTGTCCAATTGCAAGGCAAGATTGCAAGATATCTGTGAAATGCATCAGGCTTTTTGCATTTGTGAATTTTTCCATTTTGAACGTAGTACATGAGCTTGGCCATGTACACATGCCACCTGCTTGCATATTCCAGCTTTTTTACCTTTCTTTCCCTTTATCATGTTGCCATAGACTTGAGAAATCAACGGCGGCAGCTATATTCCCAAAGAGAGATTGAATAACCCGCTAAAAAATCAGGTTGCGCTGCAATAAAGCGCATGCGCAATTACTGGAGGGGTCGCGAAATTCGCAACCTGTCCTGAAATTACTGGAGGGGTCGCGAATTTCGCAACCTGTCCTGAAATTTTGGTACAGCGCATCGACACTCGGCCGGCCGCTGAGCGGCACATTCTTGCTACTCTTTTATGCATTCTTGGTACTACAAATGGAGACAGATTTTTATTCTACAGTGAGCAGTTATTAATACAAAATATCCGAACATTATAGGATTTTTGGTGGTATAAATTGTTTGTGCGAACAAAAACAGTAGATAATGCAATCATAGAGGTTCTTATGTAAGTAAAGAACCTATTTTGACAAGTAGACCTTAATTTTAGCAAGAAATTTCACATACTATTGTTAGTTGCTTATTAGAGCAGATTCGTAGAGTGCCATATGTAGCACCCGGGTACTATAAATGGATTCACTTTTATTTCCGCAAAACTCTAAGTGCCATATATAGTATTCGGGTACTATAAACAGCACTATACGGTAAGTGTTGAGTAATTCATTTATGCATTGTGTCCTAGTTTTGTTTCTTGGCTTTGTGGGTCGGTGATTTGTTCAGTTGGTCAATCAGTTTGGTGGCGGGTTGGTGGGTCAGTTGGTGCTTAGTTGGTCAGTCAGTGGTTGGGTCAGTCAGTTAGCGATGGTGGGTCGGTGGGTCCGTCGGTCGGTCGGTGAAATTACTTGTTTGTTTGCCATAGTTATTGAATCATAGATGCTGGTTCTGTGATCAAGGAAGAACCAGCAGGTCAAATCAAAACAGCCAACATCCAGTACCTACTGAGCTCCAAGGTCTATGCAGCTGCCTTTCCAATCCACGATGGCGAATGCGATGACGATCCTGAGAACGACCTACACAACATTCCTGTTGAACGATGGCCCCTTCGAAAATATCTCTATGAGGCATGGGCTAGGCCGAAGCAGTTCTATAAATACCAACCACTTGAAGAAATTCGAAATTACTATGGTGAAAAGGTTCGCAACGGCTCTTGAATTGATATCGACAAAACGGTGATAAAATGGTTTGTATTTTCAGGTGGGTCTGTATTTTGCGTGGTTGGGTTTCTACACAAAAATGCTGATTATCCCATCAGTACTGGGCATCATAGTATTCGTTGGAGGCCTTGTATATGCGCCGACCTCTGATTTTGTTCAGGACTTCTGCAGTTCAGACAATGAAATGTCCAATCGCATTCTTTGTCGCGGCTGCGCTGATCCCGTCATATGCAAATTTTCATATGTGCGAAAGTTCTGTAGCACTGCTTTTATGACTGCCATCTTCGACAATCTGGGGGCGACGTTTTTCTCAATTTTCATGGCCGTCTGGGCTATCACCTTCCTGGAACTGTGGAAACGACACCAGAGTGAACTGTGTGCTAGATGGGATGTCAGTGAAAAGGAGTTGGGAGAAGAGCAGGCTAGTTTGTCTGTATTGAAAATTATTATACTGTATGTACAGGGCCCGCCAAAAAAAGAAATAGCCTAGCATATTTTTTGCTGTAGCAACCGCAAATCTCAGCAGATTTGAATGAATCCTTTTTTTAAATGAAAGATAAATAAATTCTTGAAAGATTGATGTACCGCTTATTAAGATAGCCTGCTTAGCCTGAGATATTTGTCCTCAAAGTCAAAACACAGATTTCGGCAATGAACAAGAGTGATAAAGAACACCCAGCAGATTTTTTACTTTTGCAACCATGAATCTCAACCGATTTGAATGAATCCTTTTTTGAATGAAAGACTGATAAATTTTTCAAAGATTTGTGCAATTTTTATTGAGATTCACAGTCTACTTCCTGAGATATTTGCCTTCTAAGTCTAAACAGATTTTGGCAAAGAACAAGAGCGATTCTGTTGCATTTCATATATACGTAAAGCAGATTCCTACTGCTGGGGCTAATGATACTTTAGTGCTGAAGTTAACCGAGTTTCTGTGTCCCAGTAAAGCCTCCAATAGCCCTTAGCAGTAGCAGGAATCCGTTTTATTACGAAGTGCAGCAGAATAATATAAAATCCCTCTTGTTCACTGCTAAAATCACTGTTTTGAGTTTGAGAGCCAATATCTCAGGAAATAAGCAGAGTACATTGAATGAAAATTTCAGTAGTCTTTTAAGGATTTATGTATCTTTCATTTGAAAAAGGATTCATTCAAATCGGTTGAGATTTGCGGTTGTACAGTGTAAAAGCTGCTGGGTTGTTTTTTTCGACGGATCCTGTACAATACTAGTGGTTCATCAACCAATCAATCGGTGGTTCTGAAAATAAATAAATAAATAAATAAATAAATAAATAAATAAATAAATAAATAAATAAATAAATAAATAAATAAATAAATAAATAAATAAATAAATAAATAAATAAATAAATAAATAAATAAATAAATAAATAAATAAACCGAAATACTTATCGGTTAAAATTAAATTACTTTGTATCTTTCAGGTTCGCCCTGATTACTCACTATCAGTAGCCACTGTAGGATTGAATCCAGTTACGAAAAAACATGAACCCTACTTACCAGAGAAATCAAGACTGCAGAGGATTGCTGCTTCAGTGGCCAGTGTGTACGGTTTGGGAACTGTTGTATTTGCGTCAGTGATTCTGATGAAGTTTTAGTCTGTTCTTCATTACGGTTGTGCTCAGGTTACTGGCTGGTGTCATGTTTTACAAAGTGATTGGCCCACTGATTTGGGTTCAAATTCTAAACCCACGTGACCCCAAAACTGGAGAACAGAAGAAAAGTTTGTTCAGTCCAACAATGGCTACCAGTATTACTGCCTCTTTGGCCAATGGCATGTTTATTGCCATTATGACAAAGGTGTACATGAAGGTAAATATTGGATAGCAAGCAAGCAAGCAAGCGAACGAGCGAACGAAACCCGATAAGAATCAGATAAATAGCAACATGACAAGAATGAACAATACAGCCACCAATGCGCAAAAAAACAAAGGACGACCGAGCAACAACGCAAACAAACGCAACACACTACAAAACCAAGTGACATCTGCTGCAGCCATTGTGCAGTGATGCAAAAATTGCAGGTTGCCCATGCAAACTAACCTCTGTGGTGTTTCCTCTGAACAGAGCAACTATTTGACCCGAGAGTGTTCCACATACAAAGTGACAGTTTTCCAATTTATCAATTTTTATGGTGCTCACTTTATCTGTAAGAAGCTTTTATCCGGGGGCCAATTCCTATCAGCACCCTCTAGAGAGTTCTGGTCTGCAACCCGAGTGTCCTCCAACTGGATGTCTATGCGATATATCCTTTCCAGCGGTCAATAGATCCGATAGGAAACAACCAACCGACCTCATCTTTGGACTTCTGAGTTGTCCTTTGAGACTATTACTGTCTGCTCGGACACGAGAAACAAGGCAGACAAGAGTTCATACTTACGCGCTGGGAAACGAGACTATCACCTGGGAACCTCTCCTCCGAACATCAATCTAGCTGGAGATTATTTGGGATATTCTGATGGGTCTGATTTGGTTTCCTTACCAATTTTGTCCCTGCTTTCCCCATTGGCCCCATTGTTTGTGAATCTTAAACAACATTATTGAGAATTTGGAAACTAGATGTCCTAGAAGACTCTGTAGGCAGAAACTAGAAGGTGGGTTGGGTATCGCGACTTTCAGGATCGACTGACCGACCGACCGGGACTGACCGGGATCGAGTGACCGACCGACGGACGTGGGACCGTGAGAACCGACCGACCGACCAACCGACCGACCGACCGACCGACCGACCGACCGACCGACCGACCAACCGAAGACCGACCGACCGACCGACCGACCGACCGAATACCGACCCAGTGTATAAATCAATAAACCTGTTTTACGGGTACATCTGATGCGCTAAGGACTTCATTGGACCTTGGTTTGGTTTGCTCTCAATAGTGAGCAAGGTAGTATTTGTCACTAATGCAGCTGTGATATCATTAACAACAAACTTCATCGATTCTGCAACATTTTACTACCACTATCGTGAACACCACTTCCATCAGCATGGCAACAGAACAGAACTTTGTTAATTGCATTCTTAGTTCCGTGAGCAGCAGTGCTGTTTGTACAGTCAGCTGAACAACACAATCAGCCTGCTGACACTGAATGGAACAGCAACGGTAACATGTTTAGGGCTTGAGACTTTTGAAGGGCAACATGTGGACTACGGTGTTACTGGAGGAGGATTACAGGGATCCAGTCACTCAACAGCATGCAAGCCAGTCCACTTCGTCTGTCCATCAGTCGAAACCGTTCATTGTTTTTCCGAAGGTGAATGGTACCTGTCATTTCAGCTGGGAAGGCTGGCATTCATCCTGGTATTTGAGCACTTTGTCTTGATGGATTTCAGGATATGCTTGGGTTTCCTGATCCCAGATGTGCCTGACCATAGAGTAATACATCGCGAGCAAGAAGCATAGCTGCAGCATCTGAGCATTCTCAGAACAAAAATTCAAAGACAAGCAAGTGGATGATGACTTTGACGAGAAAGTTGAAGAAGATTGTATGATCTCTAGAGATACGACTCCTGACCTTTTTACTTCTAAAATGTCAACACAAGACAGTTCTTTCGTGGCGTGTTAATCTGGCAGCCTGTTCTTACAGCAGATTTCGAGAAACTGATGCAGTGTTGAAGTAATCCATAAATATGCGCATACTACGAAGATATTATCCAAGCCATTTTTGTATGTTGTCTATACTACTGCTACCACGGTTATGCTTTCAGCAAATATTTTTGATATGTCTACCTGTGCTAAATAATGATTATATCGTGAAAAAACTGCGCAATAAATGGCTTTTAACAGACACTGAAGCACTAATTGGGAGCTTTATGGAGAAAGCTCTCGCTTTTCGCGTCTGCCAAACCATTGTCTGCTTGGCATTTTCTTTGGGCCCTTATCGATTTACTTGGCCCCCTGCCCTTCTTCGGCGAGAGAAACAACTGTCTCCGCTACGAAATGCTGTCAACAATGACGTGTTGTTTCCAGAACACCGGCTTGGATCAACTGTCATTACTTGGCGTCAAGGCAGCGTGCAAAAACGTGTTCCAGCAGATAGAACAGACTGATCGAATAGCACGCCAAAGTACTGCCAATGGGAGCGATTGAAGTGACTGGATTTTCAAGACAATGAAAACATCTGTGAGAAGTCAAAGTGGTTGATTGTTGAGGACTGTCAACGACTTGTTTGCTCCGGAACTGTAGACCCTGACTATTTGACTCAAAATCGATTGCACTGCACTGTTGGTATCCTAGTTTTTAAGGACAAATGGCGTCCCAGCTTGGGTCAGCTACTTGAACAGCTCAGTTGTGCGCGATTCGAGTTGAGACCCAGACGCATTGTCTTTCAGGACACTGACTTGGCTGCAGTCTCTGAACAAGTGCTCTCTCGTTTATGCGTTCAGTTTCAGAGGTGAACACCTTGCGATTTTGCAGCATCAGGAACGGCTCGCATTGTCTGAGTGACTTGGCGCTCAGCTGTGCAACAAAACTGCAGTACTTGGTCATCCATAGCGCAACTGGAAAGGGAAAAGAGCATTGAGTTGCCTAAACTTACCGACCAGTCTTTAATTCAGTTCAGTCAGCAAAGTTCGATCGTTAAGCGAGTCGAACTTTTGGTCATGGGAATAACGGGCGCAGGGATCGAAGCACTGGTGCATTGCTGGACTGGGTGTTTTGTAGAAAACGAGCTCAGAATTACCTTACTGCATTGCGCTGTTGACATGCAAAAACTGGGAAATGAAATTAAGAACTTTTGTATCAGACCCTACTACTACTCGAGGACTGTGCACAGGTCGAAGGCAAAACAGGAGTTGAACTCATTCTACAGAACAAGGCGGGTTTTCCTTGAAAATTAGAATTTGCTTACCCGCTGAAGACAAAATTCAGTTAGAGGAGAGAAACTGATCACATCTACTTTATGTATCTTACCCCACCTACAGTATACATGTATTTAATGTTACTCAGTGATAAATATTTTAAAAACCTTCAATTTGGCATTAAATTGATCAAGTCAGTTTTCTATGTTATGCAGTATTTTGCATTTCCTGCTTTGCTTCTTTCATTTTTTCCTTTGCACTTCAGATGATAGTAAAAATTCAAACTAAAAAATTTAGCAAAA
>JASANB010003632.1:0-16579 GCA_030248155.1 Sabatieria punctata
CATTATTAATTTGGACTTTTAAATTAAAGGGTTTAAGCAAGACTCAGGGAGCGCGCAAGATAGATTCGCGCAAATAGGTAATAGCTTGTTTGTTAGAACTGCCGCGCAGCGGATAACTGCAGGAGGCCTATCTGCCCTACCGTAGCTACCCGACCTTTTTAGCCTCGGGCTTCGGCTTAGTAGGAGCAAGTTTTGTTAAGAAATCTCCGCCATGCGGCGGATTCTTACTGACTACAACAAACAAACAAGATATATTATTTACGCCACCGAGCTACGCGACAAAATGATATATAGGAAAGCAAAGCGACTAACCTCAATCTAGTATAACCCAGATAACAGAATCGGAAAAAGAACCAACACTTTCATGGGAACCGAAAAACCTATGTAAACCACCTCCTACGCACCAAATATGGAAAAGCTCAGTCATTTCACAGATTGCCCTGTCCTGTACACATTTACGAGGAAAGAAAAAAACACGCTCTCTCTAGTAAAATAATCAATCGGACCACTGCACTGAAAATATAAGAAATTACACGAACAATGAGGTGGCGAAGACCCCAGCAAAGACTCAATAAACTTTAAGAACAAAACGAAAGTTTAGACCAAAACGAACTTTTAGTTAATGAACTATTCAATGTTTCACTTGTGAGCATGGTTTATTCTGTTAAATTTGCGTTGATGATTTCATGTTTCCAGTGGCAATGAATGTGCGCACCAAGAAATCGATTACCCGGAGCGCAGTAGCACGCCAGACGAACAAAGCGAGCGTTTTGTGCTAGAGTGTAGTTGGGGTTGACTGTCAAGAAGACAGTAACGGTCGGAGATTTCCGAGAAAACATTGGTTTTAGCTGATCACACTCAGAATGAGTGCTATGTAGTTGCAGTCTTGGTTACTTGTTCTACTGTGCGCGGCAGTGCGTCGTCCTTTCCATGTCCATTTCATAAGTACTGACTGTCACGTGACTAAGCGACTGTGTCATCCCTACTCCTGAACTGAAGCCACTCTACTACTGGTACTGTGGGCTGGTACAGACACCTTAATTTAAAAGAAATGAGCGTAATTTGTGCAGTTATTAACATAAAAGAAAACAAAAGAAAGAGTTTATCCGACAACCTACTAAAAATAACAACAGAAAACAAAAAAGAACAGTACCGGTAGAAACAAAGAATTTTTCCGTTCAGCTCACCTGAATGGAAAGTTTGAAACGCTTCTGTGAGCTCAATTCTTGGGCCGTTTGTTCTGTAAATTGGTCTAGAGTTTCTTTTGTAGAAACTGTAGTGGCTGACAAATTTGCAAGAAAAAGTGTCAGCTTCTTGGCTCGCAATGGTTGTTCAAAATTTTCCTTTCAGGTGAGCTGAACGGAAAAGTCGTTTGTTTCTACCGGTGCAGAACGAAGAATTATGCAACGAGATCAGAGGAAGGGCTGGGACGTTTGTCCGGTTTCTAAAGCCTACCCTTCAAAAACTTACTCACATCCAAATTCTGGATGCGATTTTTAAAAACAGAGACTGTGCGTACATTTTGTTTGCTTTTTGTTTTGATTCCACTGTCCTTTCGGACAGCTCAGGACACCCTGCGCTCTTATTAGAGCCTTTCAATGGAGTGCCCTGCCTACAAACATCCCTCCCCTTTGCTGTCATTAGGTGCAACGGCAGCTCCGGTTCGGTTCCCATTTACCTACTGGCCATCACCGGCTTTCGGTGGTCTGGGTTGGGCTTTACGTACGTCGACTACTTCCAGTCGATTCGACCGGTTTCGAACCCACAAACAACCGCTCTCGCAGTTGCCGGGGCAGCCGTAACACACGGGATAGCGTAAACTACCCGTGGCCAAGACGCGACTATTTACTGCTATTTAAGTTAAATATGCTTTTAGCCAGTGTAACAGGTTTTCTGAGATTCCAATATTCTTTAGTTTAGCAAATAACTTTGAATGGGATACACTATCAAAAGCTTTGGCAATATCAAGATAAATTACATCAACAGTTCTTTTAGCATCTACTGCTTGGGATCACACATTTACACAACATAAAAGTTGGGTCACCGTAGAGCGACCACTCTGAAAACCGTGCTGGCAATCTGAAATCAGTCTGTGGCACTTCAAAAAAAGTTACAATTTCATTTCTAACAATTGACTCCAAGACATTACTGGATGAAGCGTCCAAAAGACTGATAGGACTACAGTATATTTTTAACACTAGAATGAATGCCCTTTTTATGGATAGGAATGATTTTTGAAGTTTTCCAAGCCGGTGGAAAGTTTCCAGAAGCCATAGATAAACTGAAAATCGCTCTAACAAAGGGCACTACAGGGGCTAGTTTTTTAAAAAAGAACTGAGGTATTTCATCAGGACCGGCTGATCTCTTGTTACTTTTAGTTTAAGAAGGTGATCATAAACTGCTATGGCGTCAATTTGTACGTTTGATATCAAATGGGGCACATCAGGGAATTGGTCAAGAATAATGCCATCGTCTACAATAAAAACGGAAGCAAAAAACGTGTTAAAAGCATCAGCTTTTTGTCTAGGTTCCACTAAAATCGTACCATTGTCTGATTCTATAACCGGAATCTCAGATATGCAATCTGGATCTAACGAACCGCCAGAAGCCGCTCTCAGATTTGGACTGTAAAATAGAATTTTCTTCCAGAAATTTATCTCGATGTTTCGATCTGAGACTCACTCGCACTGCTTTCAACCAGGCCTGACGCCTCTCATAGGCTGGATTTCTTTTAAATTGGTCATGCAATTTTCCGTCTGTTGCTCTAAGGAGGCAAAATATCGAATACCCTACCCAAGCTGATTATTAGAATTATATTCACATCACAAGCGAATAATACGAAATATTTACGATTGTCAGGCACAAAATGTACATACCAGGTTTCCTGATTTTTTGACAGTAAACAAAGCATTATACAACACAGCAGAACTTCCGGAGGAACTCGTATGTAGGGAAGACTTTGCCAGAACTCCTCGAACAACTGCTTCTCACCGTCAATGTTGGCGTCATTTCGAACTACTCGGGCCTGCGCTTTCTTGGATTGCATCCATGCAGGAGTTGCCGTGCTCGGACTTCTTGATGATTATGAATTTCCTATAGTATCGTATATATACATTTTGTTTTAGCATGTATGTAGGTGCACCTGGAACTCAGTGAGGAACCGGGACAAGCGTGGCTGAGCTGACGAAAACAATTCGGAAGAGAGCGAATTGTGTCAGCCCTCAACCCGATTGTTTGATCGATCGCCATCATTGAGAAAGTGATTGGCCCATCTGATGCGCTCATCGCTGCTAAGCCATTCACGATCGTAGTACCCGATAGACGAAGCAGACAGTTGTTGATGTGAAGATCATCGGTGAGCGATGGCCGTGACATGAAATTTCTCTGCGCAGACAACACTACTTACATAAGTAGCTCAGGCGGCAGAAGCACCAAACAACGAAGATCGCGCATCCACTTCTGACAGTCTTCAAAGGCAATGGCGTCAAAAGGAGGGTTTGGATCATAGACAGGTTTCACTCCAACCTTGCCTATGTTTCTTGTGATGGCTTGACAGTAATGAAACAAGCAACCTCGCGGACTGACGCTTGCGTCACCGAACACGCTTCGCACAGCTTCCATTGAACCACCTTCAAAGTCAGTCTGAATCAAACTGCACCAATGTTCCCAAACAGCTGCTGTAGTGTAGTTCCCGTCGGATCAGAGTGAACAAGCTTTCATAGGTTGCTTTGGTTTTGGAAGGCAGCGGAGCACAAACGCACGCGATGGTTTCACCGCGAACAAAGTGAATACTGTACAACTGAGCGAAACCGTCTGGCTGGTGGGAAAAGCTGCCATCTGCAAGCGAAATCCCAGAACTGAAGAGAACCTCAAGTCCGAGTCTGCTCGCAAAAACAAGCTCAGCTGGCTCTGCCTGCTGTCTTATGAGGTAGTAGTCATCTTCTGCTCCGCAGCGAGACACCGATACGTCTTTCTCAACTCGTCAGGAATCGCGTCGACACTGTGGATGTTAACTAACCATTTTCGACCTTAAAGTTAAAGCAAAGAAAGTTGGTTCGAAATTCTCTTCCAATAAGTCGGAGGGGACGAAAAAACAGTCTCACGAGTTTCGAACTGCGGCATCAGCTGGCATTCTACTAGTTAGTGCCAAATGATTCAACCGACTTCTACTTTTACCTTGAAACATGGTGAAATTTCACGATATTTTCCATCCACTCTATTTTCATTCAATTTCTTGAGCGAAACAGAAAGAACGCCCCAATATTATAAAACTACTCTATTTTCACTCTAATTTTCTCGGAAATAGCGTGCTTAACGTTGTGTTTTGTTTGGATAACTATCGGCCACGGCCACGACTGTTTGGTGGTTACAAAAATAGAAACGTCGCAAAAGTTTTATAGAAGCAACGTGTCTTCGAACTTTTGTTGTAAACTGATCAAGCTTTTGGCAGGATTAATTCTCGCTAGCTTTATTTATTTCTTGAAGATACTGGTTTATAGAAAATTGGTTTCATTTACCTAAAGAATTTTTTCTGTTTTTTTCGCATCATCATCGAAAGAATTTATTATAGTGTTGCCAAAACCATATGCGCTAAATAGAAGACCATGAGGCACATCTATTTATGCTGAGAATATTGTACCTAAACGCTCCCAAAGAGCAGCTTACGGTCGGGACGAATTGGTCTAAAATGTCACTAACGGAAAAACGAAGGCATCAAATCCTACCAAAACATATACGCTAAACAGGAAAAATCATTGCGCATTTATCACAGTCGAAAACCTGGCCCTGCTAGGTTGCATTAGAGCAGCTTACGTGCGGTACGATTTGTAAGCGCGGTGCGAACATAAAAATTGCAAAACGACTCTCCTTGGTTTAAGAGTTGTTTTTTCGTTACTGGAGTGGAGCACTTCGGTTTTTTTGTTTGGCCTAATAGATGTGACTCTTGGCTACAATGCTATGCTAAATTCTGCAGGAAAACATGCGGATTGAGTAAGTGGGAACGCCTAAAAGCCATTCGTGCGCCGTTTCCATAAAGCAGTCGTGCGGCAAACCCTAATGTGCACGAGCAGTGCGAGCGTGCGAGCCGCACTGTACCGCAACTGAAACGGCGCTGCAGCGGTTAAAACTTGCGCCAAATTCAAACCGCCCAAGTACTGGCACTCTGCTTCAAGTCTCCAGACGTACCATTCATTCATCATTCATGCCAGATCGTGCACCACTTCTTCCAACCGCCACTCACGGTTCACTAAACTTCAACCAAATACTATCCAAAAAATCGGCCGATTCAGGTGTTGACATCAGTTAAAGTCACGATTTTCCTTCAGAATGCAACGGTTCAACGCTTGTATCTTTAATACTTCTTCAATTAAATTTGGAATAAACCTTAAACCTTCAATGTGCTTTCATGTTTTCACTCACCACATCTCCTTTGGCCAACTCCGAATCCAATTCCAAAATACAGGGGTCCCGGTCATACATGTAACAGATCATCCGCCAAAGGGGGAGGGGGTGGGGGTCTGGCGCCGGCCGGGGGGGGAGTGGTCTGAGGTCGGCGAAATCGTCTCGGCGGGGGGGGGGGGCTGGCCTAAGTCGGGTGGTGGCAGACCCCCTGTTACATGTACAGTATGGTCCCGGTATCTACAGGGTGTCTGAAAAAAATGATCACATTTCTTTTTACTGCCATTTCCGCAAATTTTGACCAAATGGGCTGAAATTTGGGCCATAGGTGCCAAAATTCGGGGAATTTTATGTGTTAAAGTTTGGTGCACTAGGCTGTTAAAGTTTGGTGCACTAGGCTTGACTCATTCCCGAGAAATTTCAAAAAAAGCGAAATTTGGTAATTTCAATAGTGAAAGCCGGTCACCGAAAAAACGTTACATTTCATTATCGCCTAAACTCTAACGATAGCGTTGGAGTTCATGAGTCAACTTTTTCCCTGAATTTCTGCGTTTACACTCCAAATTTCATCCAATTCCGACAAAAATTACGAAAGCACGTTAAATACAGGAAAGATACAATTAGAATAAAGATACATGAAAGATACAGGAAAAGAAATGTGGTCATTTTTTCGGTGACCGCTTTCACTATTGAAATTACCAAATTTCACTTTCTTTGAAATTTCTCGGGAATGAGTCAAGCCTAGCGCACTAAACTTTAACGCATAAAATTCCCCGAATTTTGGCACATATGGTCCAAATTTCAGCCTATTTGATCAAAATTTGCGGAAATGGCAGTAAAAAGAAATTTGATCATTTTTTCAGTGACCGCGTTCACTATTGAAATTACCAAATTTCACTTTTTTTGAAATTTCTCGGGAATGAGTCAAGCCTAGTGCACCAAACTTTAACACATAAAATTCCCCGAATTTTGGCACCTATGGCCCAAATTTCAGCCTATTTGTTCAAAATTTGCGGAAATGGCAGTAAAAAGAAATGTGACCATTTTTTTGAGACACCCTGTATCACCAGTTTGGTCTTCCTGTAACTTTTGTGTTCGTTAATCAATTTCACTGAAATTTTAACACAACATAAATCTTTGCCCTCAAAATTTTACCCAAGCCTGTCACTTCAACCAGTAGTTATAAACTTCACACTTCACTTTCACTTTCGTCATTTTCTACTATATGTAGGGTGGGTGATTTACGTATCCGAACTTTATCTTGCTGTAACTTTTGTCTTCGTCAATCAAATTCGCTGAAATTTTAACACAATCATGAATGCACCGCACCCAGTCTCAGAATTTTCACCCTCAAAATTTTGACCAAGTCTGTCACTCCGACCACAAGTTATGTACATTCTTATGTTGACTTTGACTTGACGGCGGATACGTGGAAGTGCATAACCGGTGGTTGAAGTGACAGGCTTGGCCAAAGCTTAGAGAGTAAAAATTCTGAGGATTTGTGCATGTTGTGTCAAAATTTCAGCGGATGACTGACGGACACAAAGGTGCTGGACGGCAAGACCAAACTGATGTCCTATATGTGTAATGTGGGACACCCTCGGTTCTGAAAATCAGTGAAACTGACGATTTTCCTTCAGGTTGCCTATATGTCTTCGATGCACGTACTTTGTCATGGTACTTTTTGAGCCGCGTATTTTTCGGGACGTTTAATTTCCCCCAAAAATGTATACGCCTGTAAAATTTGTGCGCTGAATTTTCAGAATGCTTTAGTTGCCCCCCCAAAAATTCTTTCCTCCAAATTTTCTTCAGTCGAAATTTTTGCTCCCTGATGTGCTTTAATTGCCCCCTTTTACTTGTAACAAATTTTCTGTACCTTTCTTTGCACCATGACTTTTTAGGGGTAAAAATTTTAGTGTGGAAAAAACTATACCGAAAAAATACAGGGAGCAAAAAATTTCGGACCGAAAAAATTTAGGGGTTAAGAAATGTTGTTGTTTTTATTATTATAAAACGTTTATTCAAACACACACGGTGAATGAAAAGGACACCAAACTGCTAAAGCAGACTGAGCAGGCGGTGCTGATAAGAGCGTAGGAACCCGCTGTATCTCGAGCGTAGCTGGGCCCGAGTAGTGCGCACCTTTCTGGACAGAGTGGCTTCAGATGTGTTAATTGCAGGGGCCAGTCAGCAGAACCGAATTTGGTCCAAGCCAGCCGTTAGCGAACTCCACAAAGTAGCTGTGGATGTTCTTCAGATGTACTTGGAGAGAGGGCGCTCCAACGGATCCCAACTCAACCACATCGTGGTACTTGGTCCAAAGGGTGTCTTTCATAGAGCGTGGGCGTTGAGCGTGATGGACCAGTTCGCAGAGAGGGTTATCCGGGCAAGAAGCAGCTTCCAAAAATTGGGCTGATAGTAGATCAGAATGCACTTTGACGGGGAGAATCATAGTCTCCTGATGCAAATGAGCTATTGATGTCATCAAATGACATCCAGTGATAGTGCGCAAGGCAGCATTTTGTAGTATCTGCAGCTTGCCGAAGTTCGAATTCGAAATGTAGGGCGTCCAGATTGGGGTTGCATAGTTGAAGATAGGTCGGCAGATAGCCTTGAATGTGACTAGAAGTGTTTCTGCTGATCCCAAGCTGTTCCCGCTAGAGCTTTCAGGCAGGATGGAGTTTCTTGCAGAGACCTTGAAGCTGATGGCCGCCACGTGGTGGGCAAAGGTAAAGTGCGAGTCGAAAACCACCCCTAGGATCTTGGGGGTCTTGTTTAGAGGAAGCCGCACCCCATTGAGGAGGACATTAGGGTGGAAGTTGGATTGGTGTGGATCTGGCGTGAACAGGGTCACAGAGGACTTCTGGGGAAAGGTCTGAAGGTCCCTGCTAGCCAGAAACCTCACAACTACATCCACTAGTCCGTCAACTCTCTCTCCATCTTTGGCAGGTCCTGCCCGGAGGTAAAAGAGTAATGTCATCAGCGTACGAGACCAGTGATATGCCGGCTGGGGGCAGAGGAAGTTCGCTGAGGTAGAGGTTGAATAGCACCGGCGAGATAGCAGAACCCTGAGGGACACCAGTCTTCACCAGATGAGCGCTGGAGGTGCAGTCACGGAAAAGCGTACGCGTTTGCTTGCCAAGAAGATAGTTACTTAGCCATCGAATCAGTGATGGAGGTAGCGTGGAGGCGAGAATCCTCTCTAGGAGTTTTCAGTGGGAAACGGAGTCAAACGCTTTGGTCAAATCCAGAGCCACTGCGATGGTTCGACTAGCGGGTTTGGGTTGGTTAAAGCCAGAGGCCACTGCTTGAGAGAGGTGAAGGAGTGCAGAGGTGGTAGAATGCTGAGATCTAAATCCATGCAGGTGGGGAGCAAAAACAAAACTTTCTTTCAGCTGAGGGAGCAACAGCTGTTCTAGAAGCTTGACAGGAGGGCACAATAGGGAAATCGGCCTGTAGGAGGCTGCCTCTTTGAGATCCTTGCCTGCCTTAGGGGTTAAGAAATCGAAGTCGAAGTCGTGCACGATATGGATAACGTGAATGATAGGCCTAAAAATTGAAATAGAGTGCCAGTATTTGAGCGGTTTGAATTTGGCACAAGTTCTGAGAGTTGCGGCGCCGTTTGGGTTACGGTTCAGTGCGGCTCGCACGCTCGCACTGCTCGTGCAGATTATGATTTTGCCTAACTATCGTCGCCGCGTGAATCAACAAAGGTCAGAAATGAACTGTATATTAATTATTAATTTCCTTCTGACTATAGTATACCTACAACTCCGGAGCGTGCCCTATATATACTGATGTAGTGAGCATTAGACTCGTCAGGTCCAGGGCTTTTTCAAATGATGTAGATATCATGACCATATTTGGACAATTTTGGAATTATTTTAAAAATAATCGATAATCGATATTTATCGACGAAATTTGTTAAATTATAAATAATTATGATCATTAAAATATTAATTTCTGTTTGAGATCGGTTCCTAATTCCTCCCAGACACACAGGGGTGACTTTGACTTTGACCACGTGTGGATATTTTACGCCAAGTGACGGCTGCGGTTCGCTTTTTTATGGCCTATGATTTCTCTAGTTTATCGCCAAACACTCCAGGCTACATATCCGTGCCAAATCAAATAGTAAGGGATCTGTTGCTGTGTTGCTTGAAAATATGGTTTTCTTAACTGCCGATAACTTTGGGGCAAACAGTTTAGGTTCCAATGTCCCAAAGTAGTCAAGTTTTATTGTTTCGATGTGCTGCCCAGACCATTCTCTTTCCAGTAGCTTGCTTATCGTTTAGATATTTCACACTGAACTTTTCTATGCCTGATTTTTCTTGTCTTTGCATATTCTGTGTTTCTGAGGTTAGGGCGGTTTTGGGGGTTAGGTACCCCAAGCTGGAAACGCCAACCCCGTCCCCAGAAAAAAATTGGGAACCCATCCCCGAGCAAAGTACTGGTAGCCAGTACCAACAAACTGGCACGGAAATCACTAATTTTTAGCTTAAAATCTGCTTAAATGGCCTTTGGTAACCGAATTTAGTGTGATATTTGTGACAAATTGGTGTTCTTAGAAGCCCTTTTTGTCATTTTTTTTGGTTGTCTTTAGTTGTAATACGCCATTTTTCAGCTTAAAATAGCGATTTTTAGCTTTAAAACGCTGTTTGGCTGCTTAAAAAGCGACCTTGAGCCTGATTATTACATAAAACGTGCTAACAACGCCTTTCCAGGCGTTTTTGGTCTTTTCGAAATTTGGGACCCTCTCCCTGGTCGAATCCCCTACCACCAGGCGGCCCGGACCGGACCTGTTACATGCATGCCCCTTACCTATCTTATCTGATTGAATGAACACCATGTGTAAAATAGTTTAAAAATATGTACATACTTGGTCAAGCTTATCTTTGGATTCTAGCTACCATATTTTGAACATACATGTAACAGGTCATCCGCCGATGGGGGAGGGGGGGTTGGGGTGTAGGGCACTAAAAAACGCTCAAAAATCGAAAAACCGCAATTTTTGGGCTAAAAATCGCTAATTTGGGCTGAAATACAGCTAAAAAGTGCTGTTTTGCAGGCGATTTTGGCAATTTTTGTGTCTGAAATTGTAAAAAAATTGCAAAAATTTGCTCAAAAATTTACTTGCCAGAAAAATCGGAGGGGGTGGGGTCGGCGAAATCTTCTCGATTGGGGGGGGGGGGTCTGGCCTAAGTCGGGTGGGGGGCAGACCCCCCTGTTACATGTATGATTTTGAAGATCACACTTCAAGCTTCCGAATGCAATATAATTACTTAAGCAACTAGTGGAGCTATTATCCCAACTACTACGTACTTTGTGCGCAAGTTGGTGTAGGCTGGTGGTGTATTAACAATCTGCAGGTATTCAGCGTACTTCGGTTTAAAGAGTTGAGAAAGACATCCACTGCACTACACGTAGTTGCCCAGAGGATTGTTTTCTTCCTCATTAGCTAGATGCAGCCTTACTGAAGAAGATAAAGTGAGTGTTTGGGAAAACAAGCAAGGATTCAACTGCGGAATGGCCAACATTGCGTTCCAGAGACTACAGCGAGAATTTAAAGAAGTTATTACAAGCGCCGAGGTATTAGCAACAATTCTTGGTATAGCTGTCTGTCATGCGTCTCTGAGTCTGAAATGGGCTATTTTTCGGACCACGAGGAAGCAGTGGACTTTTTTCAGGACCCCCTCCGGATTTTTCCGCCCAATGTATGGTTTTGGAAGCTTTTTTCTCGTTTTTTGCTTGTTTTTAGCTCTAAAACGCTATTTGGCAGCTTAAAATGGCGATTTTTAGTCTTCTTACTGTATAAAACGTACTAAATGCGCATTTCCAGGCGTTTTGTAGCTTTTTGAAATTTTGTACCCCTCTCTGGGCGAAATCCCCCCTCCCCCACGCCGGCCGGGACCAGTTACATGTTTGCCCTTTGCCCTCCACTGTTACACGAATTAATTGGCTAATTATCCCCAAAAATCGCTAATTTGAGCTGAAATACAGCTAAAAAGTGCTGGTTTACGGGCGATTTTGGCAATTTTTGGGTCTGAAATCGCAAAAATTTGCTCAAAAAATTACTTGCCACAAAAATCGGATGATGGGTCGGAAAAATCGTCTCGGGGGGGGTCTGGCCTAAGTCCGGTGGGGGGCAGGCCCCCAGACCCCCTGTTGCATGTATGAATTAAACGTTCCGAAATTTTAAATATATCTGCTAAACATTACAGTATAGATAAAAATGTCCACCCCTTTCGATTCTGATTGAAGCGTCATATCTAGGATTCCTTTTCACATGGTTTATATTTGTGTACGACCTTTCAGCTGTCTAGGCCAAAGTTCTAATTTTGGATCTGAATAAGTGGAGGGATAGATTCCAGCGGTCATGATTATCCCATGCAAGAAGTTTTGGCTGCATAGCTAAATCGGTGCAATTTCCCGCCCCATCGATATCGAAATTGGTCCATTTTTGGCAATTTCAGTCAACTTTGACTGGATATAACTCTGGAACGGTTTGACCTAGAACACTCAAAACATTATTAGAATCGCCGGAGACTCTAGAATCGATTGCTGTGCTTACCTTAGCTCCATCCCGTTCAGGAAAAAAGCTGATTTTTTCCCTTTGTGCAAATTAGGGTTCCGACCCGAAGTTGCGCAGATTGGTGTGTACCGTGGGCAAGAGTCGAGATCCTCTACAACTTTGGTTAAGATGCCCAAATCGCTCAGATGGCTACATAGAAAGTTATATTCGCAAAAAAACCGCCACCTTGCTCTTTTTTCAACGCACTTTAGCTCTGCTAAATCGTGCGCAGGAATAAAGTTTCAGTTTTACCAGCACCGGTCGAAAACTACTCTGTGGTGGCTATCTTATCGGTGCAGCTTTTGCAGAACAACGATTCAATTTCAGGTGGCACAAACGGGTATAAAGTTAGAAATGCTTGATGATAACTTTACGTCACTGAGAGGTCAGATTCGTGGTCCACCAGACAGTCCCTACGAAGGAGGATGTTTTATTTTGGACATACAAATTCCTGACACCTACCCCTTCCATCCCCCAAAAGTTCGTTATCTGATTGCTTCACGCTGTCCCATCCGACAAGTTTGACTTTTGCTTCAGGTCAGTTTCCGAACTAAAATATGGCACCCGAATATTAGCTCGCAAACGGGAACTATTTGCCTGGATGTGCTTAAAGACCAGTGGTAGGTGCAACTGACTTTATCTATGCTTACGCTGCAGTGCGTGTTGTTGAGGGCGGCCTCTATGACCCTTCGGACAGTGCTGCTGAGTATTCAGGCGTTGCTGTGTGCCCCAGAACCCAATGATCCTCAAGTGAGTTCGTTCTGCACTTCACCCTCAGCACATTGTTTATTGTTTTAGGATGCTGTTGTTGCTAGTCAGCATTTGAGCAATCCCCAGCTATTTAGGGTGAGACAGCCTTTTCCATACATGTAACAGGTCATCCGCTGAAGGGGAGGGGGTTTGGGGTTCTGGCGCCGGCCGGGGGGTTGAACCAGAATTTGGCGAGGGGTGGGCACTAAAAAACGCTCAAAAATCGCAATTTTTTTGGCTAAAAATCGCTAATTTGTGCTGAAATACAGCTAAAAAGTGCTGTTTTGCAGGCGATTTTGGAAATTTTTGTCTGAAATTGTACAAAATCGCAAAAATTTGCTCAAAAAATACCTGCCAGAAAAATCGGAGGGAGGTCGGAAAAATCGTCTCGGGGGGGGGGGGGGCAGACCTCCTGTTACATGTATGGCCTTTTCCTGTTTTTACCGAGTTCACTTTTCACTTGGATGTGTCTGGGTTGAATTTGTAGGAAACAGCAAAGTTCTGGACTCAGACGTACGCGGGAGCGCCCGGAGAAGTGAACGCCGAGATGAAACGCGGGCTTCAGCAGCTTATCGATATGGGAATCAGCAGAGTTGGTGTTAGTTTGATTTACTCTTGCTCTACCTTTGTTTTTAGGACAACGCACTGTCAGCGCTAAGCAGCAAAGCGTGGGACGTGGCGCGAGCGACTGAGTACATATTTTCATGATTTTCTACTACTCAGTTAGTGTGAAAATGTGATATTGATTGTTGCATTGCTTACTTGATTTTTGTTCTGTGTTAAGCCAACACGTGTTTAATTAGTGGATCGAAATGCCTTTCTGATATAAATGTCTTTAGAATTAACAGAAAAACAGCTGTTTGTTAGCAAAGGGCGAAAGAAAATGACAAGTCAATGCACGCTCCCAGTTTGGCAGCGAAACCACATAGAAAAGGACTCTCAAAGAAACCACCGACACCGTCGCAACGACAAGCGGCAAAGAAAGAACGACCGTAAACTACAAAATCAATCAGTTGTGGTCAACACCCGCTGACACGGTTGCTATCTTACACACTGCTGGTACATTGGGTTATGTACACGTATAAATAAAGAAGAACTCAGTCGGTGGCGCTCATTTTCCGTTCCAACTCCTCCACACTGATTGCCTTGGCGTCCGGCGGCAACGTCGGCGTGTTCACACTCGCGTTCTCCACCACCGACGCCAGCAACTTCTCCAGCGCCGTCGGCTTCTGTCCCTGCCCTTGCCCCTGCATCTGCATCTGCGGCTCGGTGAGCGGAGGACTCGGAACGCGACCTCGCATCGGCACCCCAGACATCTGCAACCGACCGCTAAGCCACACAGACTGCACAGAGTCAGTGGCAGACATCTGCCCTGACTGTGGCATCGCCCCGCACAGTGTCAACCACCTATTCAGCTGTACAAGCCACCCCACGGACCTATGGGAGAAACCCGTGAAGTCGGCATCTTTTCTTGAGTTTCTCCTACCAAACACTGACTTTTGAGATGAATTTAGATACCTTTTCCGGAAGGCAACAACAACAACAACAACAACTGCACAAACTCCTTACCATCTGCTGCTGCAACATCAGCATGCGGTGTCGGATAGCTTGTATATTGCCGACTTCTTGACGCGCACACGCAGTCTGCAAAGCTGCGTTCATCTGGTTCAACTGTTGCACTGAAATTACACTCATATCACTTAACCAATCCAACAGACTGATTGATGCAAGAAAATTGAAATTCTTACACAATGAAACACGACAAAACACACCCCACACATTCCAAATTTACAATTTACCTAGTCTATTTTTTAATTTTAATCAGGCGCCATGTATTATGTACATGGGCTGGAAAAAATGGAGGGAGGAGCCCTAGGTGGTCTGGGGGTAGGCGATTTCCCGGAAAATGGACTAAAATCGCTGTAAAATTCCCGATTTTCCTTACAAAATCGCCAAAACTGTCGGCGGGGTAGAGAGGGTCTGGGCGGCCGAGGGAGGACATTGCGGCATAGCATGGGCTGTCGAATTCTTGAAAAGGTCGCTAAACTGTGCTGGATGACAAGGGGTTTCTAAAAAGTGCGCCAACCCGGTACAGACAGTATCGGTCGGCGAGGGAGGGGAGTGTTGATTGCCAACGTATGATTTGAAGAATCATTAAGCAGACACTCAGTACAACATATTTTACAATACAATTCATCCAATGCTTTGCTGGATAAAATGTAGTTCTTTAATGCAAAAAACTATTGCAGAATGTCAACAAATAGCAGTACGACTAGTGAGAAAATGGTCGATTTCGTAGAATGGTGGGAACGGAACTCTAATAATACTACTAGTACGTACCTCTAATGGCCAGTAGAAAAGGATTGTTCTGCACAGAGGCCGCAGCCATCTGAACTGGCACTGCCGTCTGTGGCATTCTGGCATTCATCATCGCTGCAGCCGCCGCCAGCTGCTGCTGCTGTTGCTGTTGACTGCGCAGAATCTGCTCAGCGCTCACATGCATGCGATGCTCGGAAGAGACACCTTAATTGGCCACAAATGAAAGCTATTAGTAATTCGTACTTTATTCACACTCTATACGTCCGACTTCCTTCATTCCCATTTTCTCTCCTAATATTCCGTTCTGGTTTCATCCCTTCAAAATTATTGCATAATTTAATAAGATTTAATCACTATTATTGCACAAAACGAGTTTTAGCATAATTTTGCAATTAAACGGCAAAAATGATTTTTCAAAGCTAAAATTAACCCACGTACTGTCTGCTGTGGACCAGATTGTAAATATAGAGCGGCAGGATTTTCTCTGCCTCACGAGTTTGTTTGTTGCCCTGTCTAGCTCATGTCGATAAATAGCCTGAGGCTACTGAGACGTCCCAGCTGAAATGGCCTGTGTTGGCTATTGGGATGGACCGTTATTCTGGCTCTGGCGTTGGCTCGCCGCTCAACTGTCAGGCTGATGGGTCTAACTTCTTATCCGAGGTAGGGGATCTGCATTGTATGTTCATTTGACGGAAAAACTCAAAGAATAAACTGTTAGAATGACAAGCATACCGTAGCATGCCACTAGATGACAGGAGGGTTGGGCCGATCGACCGGCTCAAGGGCCCTCTCCTCAAAAAACTTGATAGATCGACGCGGCCAATTTAGTACGAAAGTTTTGGAGTGATGAAGCATTTACAACGTCTCTAGGTAAGTTGTTCCAAATTGGAACAACTCGACTGGCAAAGATCTGCCGCCAAATTTAGGTGAAAGCGCTACGCGCTTCCCTTAATTATTGCTTATTAATGTATCTCAGTCAAAAGACTTCTCTTTTCGCTATGTTTTGACTCTAACTCGATATTCAGACTCTGCTCAGCTAGACTGTGCGCTGGCTGCTGAAATGGGTTTTTAATGCGTTGTTTCAAGTGTGTTTACTGCGCAAGGAGAAGCATAAAATAATGCCAAAAATTTGCTTACTGCATTAATAGAGATTGCACTGAATTCATGCAACAATTTAAAAGGAAGGAAACCGGAACAAGCCCTACATGTCCATCCGATAGACTGAGAACGGCAGCTAAGACCGATACTAGACTGCAGTTAGGAACCTGCAGCTCAGAGCACTGCAAACAGTCGAGTCGACTAGATCAGACATGGGCAAAGGGATGCTGAGGGGGTTGCATAGTATTGGTTCCTACGGCTCCTCCTACTGGCGCCAACTTTGTTTGCTTGTTTATTTCCAAAACAAACAAATTCTATTCAAAGGTTATTTTTCCTGAATCAGCCTGCCACAAACGATAAGTTGGCATCGAAAATAAGCGAAAACTCAACAAAAATTTTTTCAAATTATTTTTTATTTTTACGCTTCCTACTCACTGCCATGAA